>JABEYC010000099.1:0-80998 GCA_013266195.1 Fusarium zealandicum | reverse complement strand
GGGTCGGAGCTGGGCGGGCGAGAGTCTGGGTCGGGCCATTGATTCGTGCCTGTTGCCTGTGCCGACGGCGGGGAGCCCCTCTATGGTTATTCTGGCTATCCAAAGGGCAGTTCTTCCTCAGATGCCCTGGCTGATGGCACTGTTAAGAGGTAGATAGTTAGTAACGGTAAGTGAAGCGATTTGAGAAAACACAAAGAACATACGAACCAGCACACAGGGCTATTGCCCCCGGTCACAGTCTCCATGATACGCCCGATGGCATTAATCTGACGCGCGGAAAGGCCGTTGGAGCGTCGCTGGTTGGTCATCTATTCGTATGGTTAGTATAGTGGAATGCGTGAAGATGAAGCCGCGTTGAGGGGCAGAGACAGGCTTGGGGAACTGGGGAGCGTCGATCTTGAAGAATGAGTCCGAGGTCCAGCCCAATATATACCTTCGGGGGAAAGGGAGAGATGGAGTAGATTGATAGAAAAGAGTAGATAATAGTAACTCGGAGCGACTGCGGTAGGCCGTGGCCGAGGGGTGAGATATTCACCTTTGCAGTAGAGTTTAGGTGACTGGATCTGGATATTGGAGGAGGAGAAAGAAGAGAAATTGAAACATCATAAAAGACCCTAAGAGATCATAAATTGGGTGCAATATTTGCCCTGAGTTCTGCCCTGCTTTACCAGTGGGTTCATTATGGCCAGTCGCTTCATCAAGGTTGACAGTGAAGCAACGGGAGTTGCCAGTGCCGTAGCCCGAGGTCGGCATGTCAACCACAATCAAGCACGGCCGCGGGCACTGCAGCGAGCTGATTTACTACTATGTTTGAAGACCTCGGAGTGTGATTTGTATAAAATTTACCATAGGAATCTTGAGGATCGTTCGAGGTGTCTATTGAGGAGTGACGTACCGACTTTTGGAAACCATCCTTGAGATGTTGAACGTGCTCCAGCGCTGCTGGGCAAGCGAAGTTAATAGGTACTACGTAAGGGTAATCCTATGATAACCTAAGACTTAAAAAATGATAGCATAAGTCCTTTTCTAAGACTATTAAAAGTTCTTTACTTTATGATGAGTATTTACCTAACTTGGTTGTAGGCACTTGCTCCGTCTCTCAGTCACGTCGGACTTTCCTCTTTAACCCCGCCTAAAGCTTAGGGAATTGCAATACAAGTCGGGTCTTATCCTTAAGTAAGGTTATTGGAAATTAGGCTGACTTTATGATGATATTTTGCTAATCACGAGATTATTTCTTGTCCAATGGGGGAGATTCCCGCTGTGTTCTCCTCCAACTGCAACTTACAAGACGACCAAGAAGGGCATAAAAGTGTTTGACAACCACAAACAGCGCTCATGCTTCACTGCCGCTGATGAAACCTTTTCGAAATGCTGTACAATATCAGCTATCTGCTCTCAAGTTAAATCAGTATCACTTACCCCCGGGCATCAGAGCTGCCGCATACATAACTTGAGAGATAGGCCGCAGGTCATCCTCACCATCCTGCTCCATATTCTTCTCCCAAAACTCAACCACAGCCTCAGCCGCGGAATTTAGATCCTCCTCCCCTCCGAAGCATTGGACTCCTAAGCAAGCGCCAAACTCTCTGAATGCCAACCTTTGGGAGGCCCGTCCGCACATTTCCGAAGACGTCCCGCCAAAGATCTGATTAGCGAGAGCCAGCGCCTCCTCGGTGAAGTCGGCCGCCCATTCCTCGTTGTGGTAGAAATGACAGATCCATAGGCCCATACCCAGATCGAGAGGGTCGTCGCTTGGGGACATGGAACTCTTGCGGCTCATTACTCGTTCGTAGTCGGCGATTTCCTGCTTGAGTAGTTGATCCCTGCGGCCCTGCTTTGCTGCCGTCTCCTGAAGCATTCGATAGACGGCAAATCCTGCTGCGGCATCCAGGTGGCCTCCGGAGGGAACCAGAACCTTTTTCATGTCCGTCGAGATCTTCCAGACCATCCTCGGCCTGTGTGACGGCTGGAAGACAAAGTGGGGGTGAATCGCCTTGGCCAGCTGAATCGCCATATCATTGTATAAATGGTCTTTGGCAGCCCACGAGAGGCGGTTCAAGGCGAACATCCAGAGTGTCAGATAATGGTGATACTGCCCGTCGCCATCACTCCCGCCTTCGTCCATCTTGCCGATCCTCAAGCCCCCCTTCAGTGGCTCTTCGTCTGTTGCTCCGGGCAATCGTGCCGATCCGTCTCTTGTACGCCCAAGCACATCATGAACTGTTTGGACAAGGCGCTTCCCTAGGATGGCGTACTTGGGTCGTGCCGTCTTTTCGTGCAGGGTGATGAAGTTCACCAACCCGAAAGCATCAGTCCACAAGTAGCGGCCTCGATGGCCGCCGGCTCCAGGATCACTAGGGGGCATCCAATTCTCAGCATCGTCCTCTGGGACGCCATCGAAGTTCCCATAGACAATGTGCATGGCCTTCGCGAAGCGACCAACTGCGTCTTCTTGCGGCATCTTATCTTTTGCCGGGATCATTCCTTTTATAAGGTAGTCGCGATCGTTGAAAGTCAACAAGATTGAAGAAAAGGTCTACAAAGCCAGAGGTCTAATTCGGTTCGGCTCAATTGCGAGTTCCCCTCACGTTAGGATGACTTCATCTTTCTTCATTCCCGTGTGCCACCGCTTGACTTAGTCTACTCAGATTTAACAGAAGCTCCGTCAAAGGCGACTGGGCCTGGAAGGGGATTAAGCAAATTGATCAAGTCAACTTAATACTGTAGTAAATAACGATGGCACAGAAGCACCTTGCTCCTAGGCCGCTGCGTCGACCGGAGGTGGGGCCGTACCTACGGAAGTTAAGGCGGGGCCGGCCCGACTCACGTTAGGTTACTTACGATATAGGTGGACTTGAGCATGTTGAGAATGAAGCACAATAAACCCTCTCTATAAAGAAAGAGCTCTGGAAATGAAGGTTTGCAGTTATTTTTGCTGATCTCTTCATGTATGCGGTAGGCCGAGTGATAGAGTACATGTTCTTAATTATGAAGACGTTTCTTCAACAATCCGGTATGGTGTAGTGGCTAACATTTCGCGCTCTCATCAACTCAGTTGAGAGATCTTTAACCGCGGAGCCCAGGGTTCGATTCCCTGTACCGGAGGATTATTTACCTTTTGCCCTTCTACTCTGGGCATTCCTTTTTTTGTCGCTGCTGTTTGTTTGGTCGTGGTTGATTGAGATTATTTGCAACCACCGAGCACTACACGTCGGCGTACCAACTGGCCGGCGAAGGAGCTAGTTAGATTGATGTGCTGATATGACTGGATAGTATGTTTTTCGATCTTGTTGTAAACTAGCTTACTATCACGAAAAGGACGTGAAATGTTGCGTCTGTTGTGTGTGAACTAACCGTGTCTTGTCTGTATTAGCAAGCTCCGTTTCATTTTTGGTGTCATCAAGAAAGACACTATTAGAAATGTAATGAAAATAATACCTGTGGGATTCTACAGCCCCAACGCAGCTTCACTCTTCTCATACAGATAAATACAGATAGCGGTGGGAGTTAGTTAGCAACCGTAAAGAACGCCACGAAGTGACTGCTACTCAGTTCATCTCGGATATTCAGTCGAGCAACTGTATTCAGAGGCTTATTTTCGGCAATTCATGAATGTTACCTCTCAACTAGTACTTATAGATGTTGTTCCACACAGTATCAGTGGTCACTCTGGCGATCTCATGCCATCTTGCCTTGGCTCCGCTGTTTAACTGACCTTTTTTGCAAATGGAATTATACAAGTCAGTTCGGAATCGTCAAAGGTCTTCAAGACATCTGACTCTAGTTGTTTCCCGTCGCTGGCTAGCATCGTCGTGATCTTTTTCCGCATGAAAGCCAAAGGACTAGGACGATCTGGACAAAGCTTAACACTGGCCTCCCGTTAAGAAAAGCCCGACCTCTCTTTAGAGGCCTAGTCTAAATACAAAGAATCCTTAGGTAAAGCTTCGACTCTATTTTACTTGGATTGACTTGAATGATCTAATATTAGTTGATGTTTTATATACTCTCAGCTAAGAATGGCGAATACTCTTCTGGTGCATTTCCTAAACCCTCAAGACTGGGTACCCCCAGAGAGGAGCCTGGCTCGGCGAAAGGTACCGAAGCGGCACTCAACTCCGCCGGCAATCTTCAGTCACATCACCAGATTCAGCGTCACTTCTGTTTGCGGTGTGACGAGTGAGCATCGTGGCTGGCTGGGAATGGGGCGATGCAACTCCGCTCAGTAGACGGCGGCAGGCCTGGGTATATATTGTCACTCACAGATGGCCATTCGGCGTGGACTGAAGAGACGGTGCAGTTGTTATAGAACCAAGCAACCGTCATGATCTTGTATGATGGTTAGAATCACGGGGAAACAGAGGCTCGCCAGGTGTCTCATTGCACACCCCAATGTCGACTTGGTGGCGCACCTACCGCAGGCACACTTGTGCAAGAGATCAGAGATCCATTGCGGTCGCATAACAGGCCGCGGCGGCCCTTTGAGAGGGAACAGGGAGCATAACCCCTGCAGCAGCGGGCCGCTCGCTATTGCGGATTGGGGCGGGACCCTGTGTTGGGTTGTGAGGGATGGGCCAATGGCACGTGGAATATGGCCGTGGATGGGATGAGGTTCGATGTCACTTGCATTAGTTCCGTATAGTCCAGTTGAGGGAGTTGTTGATGAAGCCCCATATTGTTTGGCTTGCGTCGGTGAGAGCGTCGAGATGGCCATGGCATGTTTTGTCGCGACGAGCCCTAATCACATCGTATATCCCTCGAACAGTGAGCACACGAGCTGTCCTGCATACATGCGTCTGTGTGATGTATGTGGTGAGTTCTTTGGGCCACTGTTGATGTGACATGGGCGCTTACCAAAGGCCCTTGATGAAGTATGTATTGGATGAAGAGGAAACGTCGTACCTGCGGGTTTTGATAGAAATATGGATGTGATCCTCGACGAAAGTCGGCCTGGCATGGAAGCCAAGCGAGGGGTCCTTTGGCAGCGTCATAGCGGGTTGAGGGAGCAAGAGTCATACATAGTCGAATCGACAGTTTGACATCCACATGGTGACGGGTTCCTTTGGCAGAGGTTATACGACGCAGATGTAAAGGTCGAATGAGGCGGCGTGCCTTATCCAGGGGCAACGTTCTCAACCATTCACGTTGCTTACAGCCGGTTGCATGAACGGGAAGCTAAGCGGCATGTTTAGCCCGTAGTGTATCGTGCCGGTAGAAGCGGATGATGGTTGGCGATGAAGTCGTAACTAGGTTGGGAAGCGCCGGGCGGTTAACGGGCTCGACGAGGAATCTGGGACAGAGGCTTGGACCAGCCGGGAAAGGACCAGCCACAAGCACGGGACACGAGATGCTTCACAAGGGACTTCAGGGACGTTACTGGCTGTAGATTTCGGGCCTAGGAGAGACCGTCAGGTGTGATTAGGCACTAAAGCTCTCCAGGACCAGGGGCGGTTGGGATATCCACGAGAGCCATGAGATGGACGACGTTGCCTCGCTGGAGTTGTAGGCTGTTGTAAGATATTGTAGATGCCTCTTGGAAATATCGAATGGATTTATAAGGATTTGTTAAGTCGCAGACCGCTGTAAACTGCTAGATGATATCAGTTCAAGGGTAGGTAGCCCGGCGCATGAGTCGGTTCTTCCGTCTGCTCGCGTCTATTCCCTCGACCAGTAAAGAGCTTCAAATGCCCGCCCATAGGCCTCGTGGCAAGCCTCGACGCGCCGTGTACTTGACCGCCGTACTATTTCTGTCTCGTCCGCTGCGGCTTTCTCTATTATCCGTTTCGTTGTTGCAAAGACGTGGTCAATATTGGGTCCATCTCAAATTACGCTGCCTGGGCCCTACCCCTACAGCTATTTCGTCACCGCCGCCCGCCAACTGGGCCTGGGCGCTGGGCGCTGGGCCTCGTCACTCACGGACCCCGCTCCCCATCAACCTCGACCTCGACCTCGACCTCGACTTCGACTGTACCTTGGGCGCTTCTTCTCTCTCAACCCTTTCAAACTCGCCAAGAACCGTCCATCCTCTGTAGCGATACCTACTCTCGGACCCCAAACTCCAGCGCTTCAGCTGTTCCTCTCTGGTAACGGCGCAGCTGCTGCTCTCCCGCGCCGCCCCCAAATCATCAATCACCCAACGAACCACCGCCATCACGACGCACGTTTAGAAAGATACATAGATCGGGTCGCATCGAGAGCGACCATCCGCTCCTCGACCCTGCTGGCGATATTACCTGCATCCCTCCGACCGACGCCTCTGCGCGACACCGCATGCCCTTGGCTCCCCGGCCACATCCTGTTGGGCATTCAATCCGCCCTGAATAAGCCCCCTTCTCGCCTGATTCTGACAACCACTTGTCCTCCGTCATGTCGCAGTCTCCCATGATCTCGGTGCCTCTCAAGGCCACCAACGAGATCGACTGGGTTGCGCCCCTCAAGGGCTATATCCGCGACACGTACGGCGACGACCCCGAACGCTACGCAGAGGAGTGTGCTACGCTTAATCGGCTGAGGCAAGATGTGAGGGGCGCCGGACAGGATAGCACGTCTGGGAGGGACATGCTGTACCGTTACTACGGCCAGCTTGAGCTCCTCGACCTGCGCTTCCCCGTTGACGAGCAACATATCAAGATATCATTTACATGGTGCGTCAACTCGCTACCTGTCACCTACATGTGCTGATCCTCAATTTCGACAGGTTCGACGCCTTTACCCATAAATCCACGGCGCAATACTCCCTCGCGTTCGAGAAAGCTTCCATCATCTTCAATATCTCCGCCGTCCTTTCGTGTCACGCCGCTCTCCAAGACCGCGCCGACGAGTCCGCCCTCAAGACCGCCTACCATAATTTCCAGGCCTCCGCTGGCATGTTTACCTACATCAACGAGAACTTTCTACACGCACCATCCTCGGATCTTAGCAGGGAAACCGTCAAGGCTCTTATTCACGTTATGCTCGCTCAGGCCCAGGAGGTCTTTCTCGAAAAGCAGATTGCCGACAGGAAAAAGATTGGACTGCTGGCTAAGCTTGCTGCCCAGGCTGGTTATCTGTACGGCCAGGCGCTTGAGGGCGTGCAGGAAAACGTAAACAAAGCCATCTTTGAAAAGTCATGGTTGATGATGATCCAGGTAGAACCGCACAAACTGACCCCTCATGCACGAGCTAACAATGACAGATCAAAACCAACCTTCTCAACTCCATGGGGCAGTACTTCCAGGGCCTCGCGGACGATGAGGCTGGCCATCATGGTATTGCTGTTGGACGATTGCAGGTTGCCGAAACCCAAGCAAAAGATGCCGAGCGAGTTGCGCGGAATTTCCCCAACTCGGTGCCTGTAAGCGCGAACCTCAGCGCCGAATGTGGTGGTTTACTTCAAGAGATTACCAAGCGCCATTATTCGACAGTGCAGACCCAGCTTGCAGGCTTTTTGCGGGACAATGACTACATCTATCACCAAGAAGTGCCCGCTGAAGCCAGCCTGGAAGCTGTGCCCAAACTGCCGGCCGCCAAGCCCATCCCCGTTAGCGAGCTGTATGCCGGCCAAGATATCCAGCGCATCACTGGGCCCGATCTCTTCGCCAAGATCGTCCCCTTCGCCGTGACCGAGTCGGCGAGCCTTTACGATGAGGAAAAGGCCAAGCTTGTGAGAGCCGAGACGGAGCGAGTCGATACAGCCAACGGCGAGATGGCGGCCAGCTTGGATTACCTGAGGCTTCCAGGCGCATTACAAGTGTTGAAGGGCGGCTTTGACCAGGATATTCTGCCTGACGAGGACTTCCGGCAATGGTGTGACGACGTTTCCGACCACGAGAACCCAGTGGCCATCTTTGACTCGCTGAGGACGGGCAAGGACTCGATCGTCTCGATTCTAGAAAACAGTACCAAGCAATTGGACATGGAGGAGGGCGTGTGCGAGAAGATGCGTTCCAAGTACGAAAATGACTGGACCCAACAGCCCAGCTCGAGGTTGACGTCGACGCTGCGGAGCGACATTCGCAGCTACCGCGAGGCCCTCGACGAAGCCATGCGAAGCGACAACCAGCTGGCGGGCAAGCTTCGACAAAACGAAAGGGACTTTGATGAGATGAGACGGGCGGCCCAGACGGGCGAAGTTGATCAGCTCTTTCAACGGGCTGTCGCGCAGACACGGGCGAGGGCAAGCAACGCGACAAGCCCTGCCGGCGGAGAGCCCAACTTGCTGGATACAGACTTTGACGATGGCCCTAGCGTGGTAGACCAGATCAACAAGGTGGAGGATGTCCTGAAGAAACTGAACCTGATCAAGCGGGAGCGAAATCAAGTGTTGAAGGACTTGAAGGAAAAGGTGAGTTTCTTGATGGCCGGGGGAGAATATGAACTGACCTGACAAGGCCCACAACGACGACATTTCGCAAATCCTGATACTGAACAAAAAGTCCATCTCAAACTATGAAGCGCAATTATTTGAGCAAGAGTTGGAGAAATTCCGCCCTCACCAGAACCGACTGTTGCAGGCAAACCACAAGCAGTCGTCTCTGATGAAGGAGCTTACCAGCACATTCAACAAACTGCTGCAAGACAAGAGGGTACAGTCAGAGCAGAGCAAGTATGAATCGATTCAGCGACAGCGATCTTCCGTCATCAACCGGTATAAGCGAGCATACCAGGAGTTCCTCGACCTCGTCGCGGGACTGCAGAGCGCCAGGAACTGGTACTCGGAGATGCGGGAGACGGTGGAGAGTCTGGAAAAGAACGTCGACACGTTTGTCAACAACCGGAGGTCAGAGGGAGCGCAGCTACTCAACCAGATCGAACAAGATCGGTCGTCGAACAAAAACTCGCAGGCCGAGATGGAGCGGGAGAGGCTTCGAGGGCTCATGGAGCGAATGTCAATGGACCCTGCCAAGTCTTCACCACAACCCTCGAGCCGGCCAACACCTGCACCGATCTTCCAGCAGGGACAAGGTCCACGATACGCGCAGACAAACCAGTACCAGGTGCCCAACTCGCCGCCGGCAAACCAGCAGACGATGGCTCCGCAGCAAGGATACCAGAGCTTCTCTGGCGCGCCCACGACACAGTCATATGGCCCGGCACCCATCAACACGTTTGTCCAACCCGCGTACGATCCCAGCCAGTATGGCCGTACTCCGGGCCCGACTTCCCCGCCGCCGAATCAAACGTCGTTTGGAATGGGCGGCGGCTACCGGGGCCCCGCATCGCCGCCCCCGAACCAGACGACATTCGGGCAGCAGCATCAATCGTTCGGTGGCTACGGAGCATCGCCGGCACCTCAGCAGACGCAGGGGGGTTACGTTCCTCCCGGCTTCGTGCCGCCTCCTCCTCCGCGTGGCCCTCCGCCGCTGGGACCCCAGCAAACGATTCATTACGGACACCAAGAGTTTGCTCCAGGTAGTGCGCACCCACAGAGCGCGCATCCTCAATCGGCAGCGCCCCAGGGGCCTCCCGATCCGTGGGCCGGCTTGAACGCATGGAAATAATCGGCATTAGGAGCATCAGATCGGAGCACGTCCTCCGCAGGGCTAGTGGTATTCTTGAGTAGATGGAGGGTGGCTCGGCTCTGCGGCGAACAGGATCGACCCTTTGGCATGCCAGGCTTGGAAAGGCGCCTTTCATGTATATACGCAGGCCTGGTGAGGGTGTCGTCATGCATCCTGAAGAGAGGGGAAAAGGAAAAAGATACAATGCATTGCACCAGTAGGAGTTGACTTCTCAGCAATACATAGAGACGAATTGGAACCCACGTTTATCCCAGGTAACCAAGAGCGTTTTTGGAGATTACTTCGCGGCTCTTTACGCCGAGCGATATCTGCCGACGACGAAGTGCGTCTCGAGTCCCTTGAGTGGAGTAGCTCGACTTTGTTCCCCGCACGTCTTTATCCCGATTGCCCGAGCTGCCACCCCCAACCCTCTAGCTCGCGCTGGCGCTAGAGTTAGCGGCAAGCCCACTGAGCGCGACTCCTAACGGGGATGTTCCAGGTGGCTCGGGTTCTAATACGGGCGATTCTACAGGCTGCTCGAGGCGGTTTGTGGGCCATTCCCCCGCAGAGGCGGACTCTGCCCGCGGGCTCGGTTCCGCTACTGTAGTGTCGTCTCCAGGGTGTGCCGCGGTTACTTTATCTTGTTTGGGGTAATGCTATCTGGGTTCTTCTTTTCTCATTCCTCTCTCTCTTCTCTGCTCTGTTGGTTCTTGTTAGATCTCGACATCTTGGTGGTTAACCATTGAAACGTACACGCGGACCATATATACTCGAACGGCACGACCCTTAGGCTATCTCGCGACAGGCCAACTGGACAGCAGCAGAGCATTTCGTCATTCAACCTCGGACCAAAGGCAACGCGACCTTGACCGATTCTCTCGTCTTGTCGGCCCTCGACGGCAAATTTGTACATACACATCAACTCTAGAATCACATCACAGCGCTATCATCATGGTGTTAAAGGGCGGCGAGGTTGCTGAGCACAACAGCGCAGACTCGTGCTGGGTGATTGTTCACGTAAGGATGTGAACCAGACTCTGGCGTTGAGTCGACTGACAACCTTGCAGGGCAAAGCATACGATGTGACAGAGTTTCTGCCAGGTACGACACTATCCAACATGAGCGACCATGATGTGTTTTGAATAGCAACTCACAAGTCCAATAGAACACCCTGGAGGCAAAAAGATCATCCTTAAATACGCTGTATGTTGCGCCTCTCTCCCTACACCGACACATCTAACCTTTTCCAGGGCAAAGATGCCACCGAAGAATACGAGCCCATTCACCCGCGCGACACCCTCGACAAGTACCTCGATGCCTCCAAGCACCTGGGCCCCGTGGACATGGGCACCGTGCAGCAGGAGAAGAAGGAGGAGGATCCTGACGAACACGAGCGCCTGGAGCGCGTCGAGCAGCAGCCTCTCCTGTCGCAATGCTACAACCTGCTCGACTTTGAGGCCGTTGCGCGGAGGGTCATGAAGAAGACTGCGTGGGGATACTACTCGAGCGCAGCCGACGATGAGATTGTACGCTCCCATTCCTGCTGTTGGTCGAGACGGTGCTAACTGAACAGACCATGCGAGAGAACCACAACGCATTCCACCGTATCTGGTTCCGCCCCCAGATCCTCGTCGATGTTGAACATGTCGACTTCTCAACCACCATGCTCGGCACAAAGACAGACATGCCCATCTACGTGACCGCCACGGCCCTCGGAAAGCTGGGCCACCCAGAGGGCGAGGTCGTGCTCACCCGCGCCTCGGCCACGCACAACGTCATCCAGATGATCCCGACCCTCGCGTCGTGCTCCTTTGACGAGATCATCGACGCCAGGGCCGGCGACCAGGTCCAGTGGCTGCAGCTGTACGTCAACAAGGACCGCAACATCACAAAGGGCATCGTCCAGCACGCGGAGAAGCGCGGCTGCAAGGGCCTCTTCATCACCGTCGACGCGCCGCAGCTGGGCCGCCGCGAAAAGGACATGCGGTCCAAGTTCACCGACCCGGGCACCAACGTCCAGCAGGGCCAGGACACGGACAACAGCCAGGGCGCGGCGCGAGCCATCTCGACCTTTATCGACCCGGCGCTCAGCTGGAAGGACATAGCCTGGTTCCAGAGCATCACGTCCATGCCCATCATCCTCAAGGGCGTGCAGCGCGTCGAGGACGTGCTCAAGGCCATCGAGTACGGCTGCCAGGGCGTCGTGCTCTCCAACCACGGCGGCCGGCAGCTCGACTTTGCGCGCTCCGCCGTCGAGGTGCTCGCCGAGACCATGCCTGTCCTTCGCGAGCGCGGCCTCGACTCCAAGATCGAGATCTTTGTCGACGGCGGCGTGCGCCGCGGCACCGACATCATAAAGGCCCTGTGCCTCGGCGCCCGCGGCGTCGGCATCGGCCGCCCGTTCCTCTACGCCATGAGCGCCTACGGCGAGCCCGGCGTCGACCGCGCCATGCAGCTGCTCAAGGACGAGCTCGAGATGAACATGCGCCTCATCGGCTGCAACCGCGTCGAGGACCTGCACCCAGGCCTGCTCGACACGCGGAGTCTGTTCCAGCACTCGGCTGTCCCCTCGGATAACCTGTCGTCGGCCGTGTACGATCCCCTGGCCGTGCCTGCGCAGCGGCCCAAGGCTGGACCTCAGGAGGGCGAGTTCAAGGCGAAGCTGTAGAAATCAGGAAATGTGTGTTTTTGAATGAACTGCCCCGTAGATGTACAAAAAGGTTAGAATACACGAGCCTCTCGACAAGATGGGCATCGAAATTTATCAGAATATTATGAATTCACCCTCGCTATGCAACCGTTTCCTTTGCTTGATAGATATTACAGACCCTTCATAAACTCCTGCAGCGACATGGGCTTCCTCACAGCATTGTTCAGCCCTTCATGGTACGTCACCCACACCTTGCGCCCCTTTTCCTCCCTGCGTGCCTTTTGCTCCGCGCTCTCCCCGACGACTTCGGCCAGCGGCCGAGCCTCGATGATGCGGCCAAAGAAGTCGCGCTTGATGAGCGTGGCATCCTTGGCCGACTCGACGATCAGCTTGGCCTTTGCCTTTGCGGCATTCTCCATGAGGTGCTCGACATGCCCGAGGGGGTTGCCGGACTGGAAGCGCGCCTGACGAGCGAGGGCCTCGCGCTCAATCGTCGTCCGCCGGAGTTCCTGGTCGAGGACTTGGCGCACGGCATAGCGTGTGGGCGCGGCAGATGGGAGAAGTAGTGATGCCCCTGTTTCATATGTGGCGAGGGCGTCGAGATCACTGGTATTGGTTAGCAACGGCCATAGGAATAGAATGGAGACACTTACGGTTCCATGCGGTACACATATTCCGCACCCCGGCTGACAAGCGACTCGCTCTCAATCTTTCCCTTTTGCAGGGCAATGCCCACCTCGGCAAGGACTTGGGAAGCGCGCTTGACCATGGCGCGCTCGCTCTCTTTGCGCACGCTGGCCGTGGACCCCTGACTTCCGCCCACAACGACGGGTTTGACATCGGGCGAGACAAGCCTTACGAGGTAGGGGAGGAACTCGGCAGCTATGTCTTCAGGACTGCGGAACGACCGCATGAGCGTTGGCGGGAGCTGGCTCTGTAGTGCCTGGAGCTGGGCCCGGTTCTGCCGCTGAGCCTCATGGGCCTGATAGTCGGCACGAGGGCCGGAAAAAGGCAGCGGAGGCGTGTCGTCTTCGGTAGCGTCCCCGCCCCAGCGACGGTCATATCCCACGCTGGGCAGATATCGCTTCGGCGATGCGAACAGATGGTGGCAGGCTAGTACGGGCTGACTGAGATACTGTGCGAGTTCCCACTCCTGGCTGGCGTACAGCCGCGACTGACATGTGTCGTGAAAGTGCAGCCAGTCGTATGCCTGGTTGGGCTTGGTGAGATAGAGGTCATCGTTAAAGTCGCGGTTTGGATACTCGGCAAACACCTCGGTCAAGACATGGCTGATCTCGCCGCTCGTGTCAATCATCTGCCGCAACCGCTCCATGGTGTGCTTCTTCTGGAACTCGCCAAAGCCCAGCTCTGTTTTTGGCTGCTCATGCTTTGTCTTGGTTTCGGAAAAGTCCATGGCTTGCTTGGGAAAGCCGCCGCCTTCTTGGAAGAGCCGTGAGACGATGTCTCTGATGCTGCCACGTCCAAGACCACGCGCACCACCAGCGCCGTTGGCAAGATCGTGGAGTACGCTGCGCTCAATCCATTGACGAGTGAGGCGACCCGCGCCGTCAACGGGTGATGCACGGAAACGCCCTGCGACCCATTCACCAACCACCATGACACCCCGTAGATCGCCTTCAACGGTGCTCTCGGCACCTCGTTTCGAGTCAATGCCACTAGTCATACCCCATGCAGCCTCACAGAGCTTTCGCGCGGCGTCCTTGTCACAAGGGATGCCCTCTTTCTCGAACACGCTCTTCAACCGAATAACCACCGAGTCAATGGTTGGCTTGCCAACATGAATAATCTCTGCCAGATTGGAGTGCCGAAGTGGTCGCAGTGCTGGTGCGTAGACGTCGTTGCAGATGAGTATCAGAGGACGCATCTGTCTAAAGTCGTCGCCCTTTTTCTTGCGTCCCTGGCTGGCCGAAGTCTGAGGCCCCGACGAGTTTTTCTGGTCCAGCAGGACAAGGTCTATCAGTGCCTTGACAAAGCCACCTTCACCCGAGCCCCCTGACCCCGACACGACACCGTCGACCTCGTCCACCACGACACATGCTGGTCTGGCCAGTTTCTGGGGGACATCACTTTCCTTGCGGTTACTAACCGTCTTGACGCTCTCTGTGCCCAGGCTCGTTCGAATGCGGTTCTTCACCACGTCTCGGCTTCGGTCGTCGCTGGCGTTGATCTCCATGACATCGTAGCCCGCTTGCCGAGCACAAACATGTGCCAATGTCGTCTTTCCCAAGCCAGGTGGACCGGTCAACAGGAGAATCTTTCTGTGCGGCTTCTCCTCCTCGTCTTGCTGTTTAGCGCCTGGCCGCCTGGCGATTGCTGGTTTTGACTTGGCCCCCGGGAAGACAAGGGGATCCCATCTCTTCAGCCACCGCAAGACCAATCTGTTGGTGCCGTCGTCTCCGCATAGATCCATGAAATTCCGCGCTCGGTATTTCTCTGTCCATAGTAGTGTTCGCTTGGGCTTCTTGCCAGCCAAGGTTTCGATTGAATGTACTGGAACGCTTGGCTCTAGTGGTCGCGCTTGTTTCTGGGTTGCAATCTCGGCGGAAGCGGCACTCATAAGATTATGGATGTCGATACCGTAGTAACTTCGTTTCGCTCTTCCCTCCTTTGTCGTTGATCGCGCTGCAACCATCGATTCGTATGTGGGGGCTGATGATGTCTTGCGTTCCTTGATCGTTGTCGCCTTGCCATTGCACGTCTTGGCTGTGAAGGATTTGAGTCCAAGATTACTTAATAAAGAGCTCGTGAAAATAGGTCGTTGATTTAGCCATGAAGGCTGCGACGTGTCCGGGTCAGGTCGTTGTGAGTCGGGCTCATCAGCGGGCTTCGTCTGTTCGTGTCGAGAAGCGGTATCTAAGGGATTCTCTCGTGGATCCTCAATCTTAGGACGCTTTGCTATATGTGTAACCCTCGAATCTTCGTCATCATCGGACTCGGAGTCGTCCTCTTCAACGAGGAATGGACCAGCTCGGGCTTTCGGTTTAGGAGGCCCATGGTCGTGGGGTTTGGCGCGTTTCGGCGGTGGTGGGGAGCTCTGGGGAAAGGTAATAGGTGAAGAAGCAGACAGCATTTTCAGTTCGTTCATACAAGAGGGACGAGACAAGATTGACTGCCGGTATTCAAAGAATTAACATTGGGGGGTTGTTGGTGGGCTTGACCAAATCAATAACGTCTCCCGGTTAGCGACGCGTCGGGTTTAATTGAGTCGCGTCTCCCGCGACGGCCCCACTTATCACGGGGGTTAGCGGACATTCTTGTCAAGGTGGAAATAAGTCATCATATCGGGATTCGAACGCGGGACGTAGCAGATAATAAAAAGATAAGATACAGGGCAGATTTTTCAGAATTCTTTTAGGTAGAAAAAGAAGGTTTGTTTTAGATAGAGAGAGAAGAGCGAGCGAGTTTAGGTATCTTAGGTTGCGATATATCTAGAGGGTAAAGTGAATTTGGCTGATGAGGGTTCAATGTACACATGCTCTGACCAATGAAGCGAGCGTACTAAAGATATGGGGCCAAATCCATGGTGCTCGAGGCTTATGTCAGCACTCGACCACAGCTGAGATCGGATGGCGGGATAATCCGTGGTCCAAATCGACTGAGGGCCAAAAATTTGGCTCCTAAAGCTCATCAAGACGAGCTCAGTTCCCAGCACCGTGGGCCTCAATTCGTCAAGATGCGCAAGCCGTGGAGATTCTACAGTCTTAATCGCCCGGTATGTACTTTTCCCACCAGCCATTGAACCGATTCCGCCAAGTCTCGCTTGCACCACGTGGGTTTCGCTGACCAGATCCCGACACAGAAACTGAGGCAATCATGGAACAAATACAACCTGTATAATATCGCTCGTACGGCCGGCAGCGAGCCCCAAGTCAAGGGCCGAGCAACATTCTTCCAGCAGAAATGGGCGGCCAAGTCGAAAACCCGAGGCTACCACGGCGAGCACGTCTCCGAGAAGAAATGGGTGCGGCTGTTTTCGCGACGTCTCCTCTCCGCCGTCGATCTCCCTCCCCAGTATCTGGCGGAAAACGACGGTGCTGAGCAAGCGGCTGGTCGTGGATCAGGCTTGACCACATCCAAGGTGAACGCCGAGGTGTACTCCCGAGTCCCCGGCAGCAGCACCCAAACCCGAAGCCCGGCCCATCCCTACCACCGAAAAACGCTGTTTGGCGATACGAACGACATGCTGTCCCAGCACTTTCAGAACATGACGCCGTACATGCAGATGTCATTTGCGCCCCTGGAGCGAAGACTCGATACGGCTGTTTTCCGCGCCATGTTTGCGAGCAGCGTGCGACAGGCCCGTCAATTCATCATTCACGGAGCCGTCAAGGTCAACGGCAAAAAGGTAGGCTATTGTGATGCTTTTTAAGTTGAAGCTTGGAACTCTCTAACGTCTTACAGATGGTCCATCCCTCTTACGCGTTGAACCCTGGCGACATGTTCCAGGTACAAATCGAGAAGGTCCTCTACGGAACCGGAGAGCAAAAGAAACCCGATGAGACGGTCAAAAAAAGCAACGAGTCTCTCAAGGCCAAGGAAGAAAAGACCAAGGAGTGGGGCCTCAACCAGCGATCGAGAATCCTGGAGCATTTGGCTTCCAAGGAGGGACAGGCTGCCAAGCCTTCTGATGCGAAGCTTGCCGACGAATCGCTCGACGAGGAGCGAGCTGAGATGCAGGTCCAACTGCGCCGCGTCAAGAACCTCCGAAGCACTGCCCGGGAGATTCTCAAGGGTGACATGAGGAACCTGTCCGCCAGGCAGAAGAAGGAGCTCCGCCTGTTCCGCGACACCGCCAAGCGCTTCCTTTCACTGCCCGAGGACAGCAAACTCGGCGCCAATCAGCTTCTCGACGAGATCCAGACGCAAATCGACAAGCTGGGCTCCGTAGAGAGCTTCCGAAAGGCCGACCCGACCCCGTCCAGCGAAGAGACTGAAGAGCAGATGAAGCAGCGGGAAGAGAGGGAACAGAAGGACCTTGAGTTCAAGACAAAGGTTCTGGAGGAAGGCCTCGACGGTTTCAAGGACGAGCGCGAACGTGCCCGTGCCTCCCGCATCCTCGCCCGGGAGGACCTGTCCAGGGACGAGATCCGCCGTCTCGCCATCATCATGAAGAACGACGCCGAAAATCCCGTTGACGAGTCGAAGCCATACGCCACCCCCTGGCGCCCCCGCGCTTACATGTCCGCCTTTGCCTTTATCCCCCGCTACCTCGAGGTCAACCCCAACGTCTGTGCCGCTGTCTACCTCCGCCACCCCGTGGCGAGGAAGGGCATGGCCGAGGTGCCCACTCCCTTCAGCTACTTGACCAACCAGCTGGCCCACAACTGGTACCTGGAACGGGGCTGATAAAAGGGAGGCGGTAGCTGTGAATTTTGGGGCCGGGGTGATGGCTGGAGAAAGGTCTGGCTGCTGGGCAGATCCTGCCTGTGTAATATACCAAGTTCTAGAGTCGGGTGTACGGTAGACAGCCGGATGTACCTTGTATGTATCACCATTATTAAAAGCATGCCTGTACAGTCTGGATTCAAAGTCTTGGATGTCGGCCCCACGTCATTGCCGAGCTCCATTTGCAAGGGATGCCTTCCAGTCGGGTGTGAGAAGTTGTGCTTGTCAGAACGTCACGAGACCTGCGCACTCGATAACCTGTCTGTCTCAGCCCACTGTCAGAAGCTTGTCGATCGATATGATCGCTTCCTTGTACGCTTGCAGGTGTATTCATGATATTGCTATTAGAAGCTCTAAGTCAGTTGTTCGGTCTCCAGGGACATGGTCCACAGCTCGTCGCCTCTCTCAACTCGGCCGACCCCGTCTAAGTGATAAGGACGCTCTCATGGAGTGTTTCCGCATCATAAGCATACCTTGACTCTGCTCTGACAAGCCACTTATCTTCTCTTCATAGGTATGCGAGATTTGATAAGTTGGTGGCTTCGCCAAGAGTTACTGGCGGATTCGGCATTCCGCCCTTGAAGTTGTTGGTGTCAATGGGTCACAACTTTGCACACCTGGATAGTCTTAGCCATACTGGGGCTTGGTGGACACTTACTAAAGATGTTTCAATGTTCTAGAGACAGCATAGTCATTGAAAGACGGAGTGTTGTTCCGCCAAAAGGTTCAAGTTGAGAGGTTTCTAGTATGTGGGCCGTGTGTTTGTTGCTGGATGAGGTGCATATCCAAGAGGAATTATCATGAAGGCTGCCACCGCAGAAGTTGATACTTAGCTCTCCAATGACTATGTAGTCTTATATTTCGCAATATATTATTCTTATCTTCAATTTACCACAAACTATCACTGGTGCTCGTGGTGGTTGTTCACAGCCTTACCAGCAACCAAACCCTCAAGACAGCGGACTACGCGCGATCCTAGATGTGCCGCAAGCCAGCACGGATGGGGAAGTGCTCGGTATATCGCATCCGGGGAACACCAGATACCAGCAGATGCCGGGCTGACAGATGCCGGGCTGATAGATTCTGGGCAATTCGCTACGTCCATCGTAGCCAATCTGAGCATCGATGCGACCTTATCAAGAGAGCACATCTCCTTATCTGGGACTCTGGGGCCCCAGCGGAGGAGCCACATGGATCCTCAGCCAATCGACGAGATATGGCCTGCATACCCGTTGGTCCCGTTCTGGCGGTTCGTCGGGGGGGCGTGTGCAGATGCTGGATATCACAAGCTTTTGACAAGATGCCGCTGATTCTTATTCGAGATACCCGAGTGCTCTTCATTCCCGTCAGGCTGGATACCGAGTAAGACAAGTTCCAGCTTGCGCGAAGTTGGATTTAGGTGGTGGCTCAAACTAAAGTTACATAACACATTTGCTTGTGAGTCGCCAGAATTGCTTCGGAAGGCGGGACCCCTCCACCTGTTTCACTGCGTCCCGACCTAGGGAAAGAGCCCCCCTCCAGCCTTTGGGTTCCTGTTCCTTCCTCTTCTCTTAACTTAGGTACTAGCGTTAATAAGGTTCTAGATCTTCAACAAGTAGGTACCTCTGCTCGCATTAGTACAATCCAATCGGCTTTTTCATCTACAAAGATTCTCTCCCCGCCACAACAAACCTTCCCTTGTTCATCTTTTGTCGCGCTCTCAACTCACCCTTTGCACGCCACCTCGACATTGTCTGTCTTCGAGGTACTCACTTTGACGGCCTGACTCTTCAATCACCTGCGCCCAACCATGATTGATTACCAAGCACTCAAGCGTGGGACGGATTAGTTGCACGCTGGTTTACCAAGACACTTTATCTCTATCGACAACGACCAACCGCAACAGATTCATATTCGCTTAGCTCTCTGCTCAATTGCTGATCCCCGTCTGCTCCGTAACCCTTGATTCCCTCGTCCCCCACAGTTCGCTGTGGGCCTACCGACTACCAACGTAAGGTCGCGTCATATCATCTAGAGAGTTCATTCTTCTACCGCCTATCTTGATATCGCGTCGCTCTCACCTTATCTGCTTACGCCTGATCCCCGGTCTCGCGCCCGGACACTGGAAACATGGAGGAACCATACCTGGATGCCGCGGTCCAGCCCGGTTCTTCAGCCTCTATCCCGGGCACAACCCGGAAGAAGTCACGGAGAGGTGCCGATTCCGCCAGCCAGAAGCGGCGATGTGTGAGCACAGCTTGCATTGCGTGCCGTAAGCGCAAGTCAAAATGTGATGGAGCTGTGCCTAGCTGTGCCGCCTGCTCCAGCGTCTACGGAACCGAGTGCCTGTATGATCCAAACTCGGATCATCGCCGGAAAGGGGTCTACCGTGAAAAGGTCGACAGCATGAAGGCTCGTAACTCAACTTTACAGATCCTCATCGAAGCCATCTTGAATGCAGAAGAAGAGGATGTGCCCGGTATTGTTCACGACATCCGCACCTGCAACAGCCTTGACTCTGTGGCCGAGCAGTTTCTCAAGCAGCAGCAGCAGCAGCAACAGGAACAGCAGCAACCACCGGAACAGCGGCAGCAACAGAGCAACTATGACGGCAGTGACCTGGACCAATACAATGAGCATTATACCACGGACCAGCCTGTGCAGGGTGAGAGGGATTTAGCTCGGAAGATGGGTGAGCTCAGACTCGAAAACGGCTCCGTTCGCTATATCGGCGGCACATCTCATCTCATATACCTGGGCGGTCCCAATCATGAGGGAGACATTGACCCGAGCCCGGAACAGTTTGTCTCTGGGGAGGATCCCATTACATCCTGGACCTCTGTCACACAGGATACCCAACTCATCACCCACCTGATCAACATGTACTTCAACTGGCACTACCCCTACTTTACCACTCTCTCCAAAACGATGTTCTTCCGAGATTTCATGAGAGGCAAGTCAGGGATGGGGCGAGGTACCATGTATTGCTCGTCACTTCTTGTCAACGCCATGCTCGCCCTGGGATGTCATTTCACCAGCGTCGCCGGCGCCTACGGAATACCAGGAGACAATCGGACAAAGGGTGACCACTTCTTCGCCGAAGCCAAACGACTGATTGTTGAAAACGACGAGTACGAAAAGCCGCGCTTGGTCACTGTTCAGGCATTGGCACTTATGTCGGTCAGAGAAGCGGGATGTGCTCGCGAAGCAAAAGGTTGGGTGTATAGTGGTATGAGTTTTCGCATGGCAGAGGATATTGGCCTCAACCTGGACGTGGGCCAGCTGGATAAGGAACGAATGAGCGACTACGAGATCGATGCCAGACGAATCACCTTTTGGGGTTGCTACCTGTTTGACAAGTGTTGGTCAAACTACCTCGGCAGACTACCCCAGATCCCCAAGAGCTCTTTCAACGTTTCCAAATACGACGTGTTCCCCGACGAAGATGCCGAATCATGGTCGCCTTATACCGACAGCGGATTTGACCAGTCTTTGAAGCAGCCATCGAGAACCCGCGCTATTGCTCTACAACTGTCGAAACTATCCGAGATCAGCAGCGACTTGCTCGCTTTCTTTTATCACCCAAACACCTTTGGCAGATCCAGTGGCAAAGCCGTGGAGCTCAAGAAGCTGAGCGAACTGCACCGCCGCCTAGAGGAATGGCGAAAGGAGCTTCCCAAGGAGTTTGAACCCAGAGACGGCCAGTTGCCCAATGTTATCCTTATGCAGTGAGTAGCAGCCGATGGATTAAGCGCAGATAACTGACACTCAGCAGCATGTTCTTCCATCTCCAATATATTCACCTCTTCCGCCCATTTTTAAAATACTCACCCGGGGCTTCTCCTCTCCCTTCACATATATCGCCTCGCCGTATCTGCACAGCAAATGCGGGCGCTATCTCGAAACTGTTACGGTTATATAAGAAGCTGTGGAATCTACGACAAATATGCAACATTGCTGTTTACATGGTACATAGCGCATGCACGATTCACTTACTAAACTTGCCCGAGAAGACGGCCAGGAGGGATATTACTCACGGAGTGAAGCACCTCGAAGAGATTGCTGAAGACTGGCTCTGCGCTAGACGAACCCTTACCATTATCAGTGTTCTCGCGAGGAAGTGGAACTGCGAGCTACCCGAGGACGCTGCGTTCGTCCTGCAACGTGCCGATGAAAAGTACGGAACATACAGCACGTCTGATGTTCCCTCACCTCACTCGAACATGGCTGCTTCGCCTCTTTCAGATGGAGGTCTAGGGCTCAAGGCAGGAGGCGATTACAGCCCGTTGACCCAGTACACACGAACGCAACTCGCCCGACCCCTGCAGCCGCCGCCGCCGCAACGATCTGGGACAGATTCAATGACAACTATTGCCCAGGTCCCGAATTCCATCCTCGAGCAACAGCAAGGAATCCCCATGAATGGATCTAACCTGGATTTTGGATCTGAGGCCTTGGGCGGATGGGGTCCTCTTCCCGTAACGACATCGATGCCATCTTACCAGCCCGCATTTGCGCCCATCAATCGTAATGGCATGTCAACCACTGGCCCCGGCATTCCACCTACCAGCAACGGGCCGACTTCAAATCGACCCATGCGGATGGATGGTCAGGAATGGTTCTTGAACGACAGTGCAAGGTGGCACCAGAGCTTTGAGGCCTGGCAAATGGCCAACAGTGGACAAGACAATTCTGTTTACATGTTTGGCGAGGGCGGCGCCAACCAAGACACGCCCAAAACCCACATGGAGAGCAATGCTAGCATACAGGCTGAGACCAACGACCAGATAGCGGCTTTTGATGGACTAGGGGCATCGCTATCAGGAGGCGGATGGCTGCCGGGTCTCGATTAGTGGGAGTAAGTATCTTGTGGTCCCTTTCTGTAGATAAGGGCGAGCGAGTTGGTTGTACGATCCGGGATCAGGTTCAGGCAACTTGAAGGTTTTGGAGTTGGTTTTCAAAGTACCAACTTGAATTTAGTATACCCATGCTAGTCAAGGCAGACTGAGCTCATGCATGTTAGATGATTGGGTACTGTATGAGGAGAACCATTGGATACATGGCGATATCACTATGGACGATCTTAGAGAGCAGTAGAACGGTGATGGACACTTGGGTCGAGTCTGACTCGTCTAGGCCACGCTGGAGTTATGTCGGCAAAGCTCGGTTCGGCTTGTTTGCTCCTTTCTGAATCCATCCGAGATGCCTTTAGTTTCAGGTCTTTACTGTAGGAGTCTTACAACCCTGTCTTGTGCATAATTAGCCCAGACCAGTAGAGAAGAGCCTCGATTGGGGTCGTAGCCAATTCATGATGGGAATTGGCCCAGGAGAAAGCCACGTGGTAACTAGGAACAAGGTGTGAAAGCGAGAAAAAAAACGCTGTGACGGAAGACCTTCATGCTGGAGAGCTGAGGCGGTGGTAGCAACCGTAGCAAACAAGGGGCATTGCGGCGCAGACAGTAGACAGTAGACAGCAGACAGCAGTGTCGACGAGATGAATCATTGCCCATCATGAGTTCAACAAAGCCGTTAAGCTAGGTGTGCTAGGGTCGATATGATGTGGATGGAGAGGCTTGCAAGGATGCATAGACGCATGGCAGGAGTGTGGGGAAATCGGGCCGGTTCCCGTGGATTGACCAACTGTCTCGGCGCCACAAGCACAAGATTCCGGGCCATGAGTGTCAGAACAATGAACTTGGGGGTTGCGATGGGGGGGGAAAGAGCTCTCTCAAGACGGAAAGAGAGCTTCCACCCTGAACAAGTTGAAAGGGTGCCATGTCATGACATTCAGATGCATCATCTCCGCCTGGATCCGTGCCTCCGCAACCCGAGTTGCGGGCGGCGTGGACATGCACGTCCAGAGGGCGTCGACCGGGGGCTTATCTGCAATGTCATTGGTGCGCGAATGCAACCTCGGCGATGGGGACCTTACCAACAATAGCAGGTTACACAAGGTCGCTCGGGAGCGGACAGGGTACGGTCCGGTAACAAGGTCGGAAAAGCAGTTGAAGGCATTCAAGATGGAAAAGAGATGAGGTTTTGGGTCGGCAGGGGAGGTGAATGGAGAGTGTGATTGTCATTAGCTAGGACATGCGGGACACTCGGAATGGCAAGAGGTAATTGCCATGGGTTTGGTTAGACGCGGGAGGCTCAAGTTTGGGGGAAGGAGCCCCCAACGGCGACTTTCTCAGGAAGCCAGCTCACTTGCCAATTCATGAATTATCATGGACTCCAGCTTTCAAGCTTGGACGCAAGCTTCTCACCCTTGGTTGGATCTCTCCCTTGCTCAGCCTCTTGAGGTCCCAAGACAACTTGCAAAAGATCCACCATCGTGAAAATCCGGGGATCGAGACTCGAGAGTGACTGGCAGTAGTCGTCCATCCACTCTCATGTGGATATGGATAGCGCCGCAGAGCCCTGCCAGCGTCGGAACGGGTCGACGACGATGAAACCAAGTCGGCGATGATCCCAAGCTGATCCTTCTTCTTGTGTTCCGCGTGGAACATCCAATAAGCTCCCTGAGGCATGTTCAGCAGATCCTCCCGCTCGATTGTTTAAGCTTTCGCTCCAGCAAGAAGCGAACTGGTCCCAATGCTCCGGGCTCGGTCGAGATGATACCGAAGCATCGGGGTGGCGGTTACGCTAGACGCCACTACCAGGTTCCCAGGACCCTTGTCAAGACGATCATGGGTGAGTTCGTCAAAGAACTGACGGTCGATGGTATCATCGGCCTGTGGAAAAGGCAATGAGCTTTCGCCGACACCACAGACACAAGCATTGCTACAGCTCCTTACCTTGGATGGAAGCAACTGACGCCATGAAGCTACCAAACCCAGCTCGCAGCTTCTCCACCGTGTCCAGTCGTTGAACGGTTCAGGATCCGATCCCGGAAAGGGCTGCCACCCTTCACAAACCCTCAGCGGCTATCACAGCGGCTTCTTTGGCCTCGATTCGTCTGGCAACGCAGGCTTGACGTCCGCGGTTCACCTTGGCCGCATGAGATGAAGACGCCTCGAGATCCCACTTGAACTGTCATCCAGTTCGGAAGGATAACCGACAGCATCCATTTGGTGCGAGTGGCACCCATGTCTAGATCCTCCACCTCTTACCACACTCCACATCTGCCCATCAACCCACCTTCGGCGGGACCTCGCTCGCAACCTTGCCAACTAGGTCCTCACTACTCCGTACGGAGAAATAAGCGACCCATTTGGCATACGGCGGCTGCCTGAGCACTCTGGCCTAGCAGATGCTTTTCCCCATTGCCTGCAGGCCTGGTCCTGGCAGCGCCCGACATGTCGGTCACGAGCCGCGGAATGGGCTTCTCCAGAAAAAAGGCGCCCGTCTTTCTCTCCTCTCCTCCCGTCAACGTCTAGTTGCGAGGAACCATTCATCTTGACAGTTGAGACGAATTCCTCGAGATCGTACTTCTCCCCTCTCTTTCAGCTTTTGAATACTCCGAACTCGCGGTTTCGATCCCAAACTAGTTCCTGGTAGCAACTTAGGTTTAACCCTCAGACCCGCCCATCAGTCTTCTGATCTGATCTGACTTGACATTCGTTCTATCAAAACGTGTGCTCAAGCTTGTCAACCTGGCTATAAGTATCACACTGGGTGTCCACCGCGATAATTAGACCCGCCACTCAAGTCGCAGCCACGAGGCGATCTCATCCCAAAACACCCCCGAGCGCAGCACGGAGCTCAAGCGCGACGAAAGCCTCTGATCACAGTCAACGTATGCGGTGCCTTTAAGGGCAGCCAGAACCCTTCCGCCGGTCAGGGTAAGTTTAGCTCTCCTCTGTCTTGATTCGTATTCGCTCTTTATTGTTGTTGTACCAACCCATCCATCCTCTACCTTGTATGCCCTCGTTGTCAACTACTCTAGTCTCCTCGCCCAAGATGAGCAGCTCAGATTGCCTTTAGACAGCTTCACTTGATCGTTCTGCATTGCATCAGGGTGTCAGATGCCATGTCAATCATTCCACGGTCCCCGCTTTCCCAAAAACTCCCCCCCTGGCAGCAACTGGCGTTGATCTTACGCGATTTGGACCTCTCTGCTGTTCGCATGCAACCGTCATTAGATCCAATCCCCTGTCTACTTCAACGTTTCCCCGCAAATCATATGGGTCTCTCTACAGAGGCAAGCTGACCATGTTTATCAAGAACCTGCTCCTGCCTTCGGCCAGAGAGGGGTCAACTCTTTTCATCCTTGATCCCAGACGCCGAGTCTTCAGGCATTCCGACTATTGTGCGGAAGCCTCTTTCATCGTCGGATCAGCCGAGGTCACGATCAAGCACGAGAACCGGCAACATGTTATCTAACCCTCTTCAACGGTTTTCTCCGTATCAGAACATCGCTTCATCATCCATCTCACCAGATGGAAACATGCAGCAGGCCCCAATGCAGAGAAATGGGCTGGACACGCTTGTGCAGAGCCACCAGTATCCGATCCAACCACTTTCACAACCGATGCCCATCCAAACCCCTCACCTGGCAAGGTCAGGCCCACACATGAAGAACCGGCAACATCCATACGGTGCCAATTCTCGTGGATCTGGATCTTCGAGTGCCGTCAGGAGAAGGATCAGTCGAGCCTGTGACCAGTGCAACCAGCTTCGGACAAAATGCGATGGCCAACACCCCTGCGCACACTGTATTGGTAGGTTTCCAAGTCAAGAACACCGCATTGTCTCTGACTTGTTTAGAATTTGGATTGGGGTGCGAATATGTTCGTGAAAGGAAGAAGAGAGGCAAGGCATCACGAAAGGAACTGGCCCAGCAAGCTGCTGCTCAATCTACGCCCACTGGGCACGATCTGGAGGAGGCCGCCAGCGAGAACAACCCATCACCCAACAAAGGGTTAGAAACTTCGAACAGTATGCTGCCTTCGCAACATCACAACGAGCGACACCCGAGTACGAGTAGCAGCAAGTCGAGTAGGGACCCGGGCGACGATGTGATACAGCATCCCCAAGGCATGAATGACCTCGACAACCTCGGCGGTATGAATGAACCGCCTCACCTTGGACGTCCTCCAGTTATGGACAGCGAACAGATGGGTAACCATGAAGGCATAGATCTCAACGGCTTTGGAGGCATGGCACACAGCTACGACTCACAGGGTCTGGACGGTCCTGTGATGAACGGTCAGCCTTATGCTCCTGGCGGACGAAGTAGCATATCTGGTTACTCCGACTTTCCATATCCAATGCAGGCACAGAGCCCCACAAGCTTTACGAACAACCCAGCGTTTCGGATGGGAAACAGCCCGCTTGGATATTCAATGGGAAAAGGAATGTCTCCCAGCTGGGGCATGTCCATGACCTCGCCTTCAGGTCAATATCAGTCTCAGGCCCCTCAGCCGAGTTTCAGCAGCGCAAAACTACGATACCCTGTTCTCGAACCTCTGGTCCCCCATCTCAACAACATCCTACCAGTTTCCTTAGCCTGCGATCTCGTCGACACATACTTTGCATCTTCCTCATCGGCACAGATCCACCCCATGTCACCTTATGTTTTAGGCTTCGTCCTTCGAAAACGATATTTCCTCCACCCCACCAAGCCGAGACCTTGCCAGCCAGCTCTTCTAGCAAGTATGCTATGGGTTGCCGCTCAGACGAGCGATGCCCCTTTCTTGGCCAGTACACCTTCGGCTCGTGCCAAGACGTGCCAGAAGCTCCTGGAGTTGACGGTGTACCTGCTTCGACCACTTATCCACACAACGTCTGGTGACGCACCCAGTCCAGTTGCTGATGGAGTTGCCCTTGGGGGCTTGGGTGTGGCGATGCCTGGGTCCATTAGCTTGGATGCCTTGAGTGGCGAGTCAGGTCCTTTCGGTGCGGCCGGAAGTCTAGATGACGTGATCACATACACTCACCTGGCAGTGGTCGTATCAGCAAGCGAGTACAAGGGCGCAAGCATGAGATGGTGGACTGCTGCTTGGGGTCTCGCGCGTGAGCTGAAGCTCGGGCGTGAGCTGCCGGCCGATGCTTCGCCCGCGACCCAGGAGACGACCGGAGTAGACAATGAGGCCGGAGACGATCAAGATATGCACCACGCCGGTTACGTAACGGAAGAGGAACGAGAAGAACGGCGTCGGATATGGTGGCTTCTCTACATTGTCGACAGGCACTTGGCGCTGTGTTATAACCGGCCTTTGTTCCTCCTCGATATCGAATGCCACGGCCTGCTCCAACCCATAGACGATAACTTGTGGCAGAACGGCGATTTTGGTCGTGTGTCCAGCTCCAGCACAGATCCCAGCCTACTCGACACTAGCCCCGAAGGATATGCCTCGGACGTCCCACAGGCTTGTGGACCACAGTACGAGTGTCACGGCCATAGCATCTTTGGCTACTTCTTGCCCCTGATGACAATTCTGGGTGAGGTTGTGGATTTGCACCACGCAAAGAACCACCCACGCTTCGGTCTTGGGTTTCGCCCGAGCCACGAGTGGGATGCTCAGACGGCAGAGATTACTCGCCATCTGGAGATGTACGAGCAGAGCCTGGAGGCGTTCGAGAACAAGTATTTGCCTCGGCCGGTAGACGACAAGGTCGAGGTGTCGCACAGCGAGAACAATGAGCATGCCGGGGGAGCCCCTGAAATCAGCACACCGTCAGTTCATTCGGTACACACCAACGGTTCGAATCGCCTCACAGAGAGTAACATCCAGACTCGGATAGTTATTGCATACGGCACTCATGTTATGCACGTGCTGCACATTCTTCTGGCAGGGAAGTGGGATCCGATCAACTTGCTAGATGACGACGATCTCTGGATCTCATCGCAAGGATTTATCACGGCGACGAGCCATGCGGTGGCAGCTGCCGAGGCAATCAATCAGATTCTTGAATTCGATCCGGGACTCGAGTTTATGCCCTTCTTTTTCGGCATTTATCTCCTTCAGGGGTCATTCTTGCTGCTTCTTATTGCAGACAAGTTGCAGGCGGAAGCATCTCCAAGTGTAGCAAAGGCATGCGAGACGATCGTGCGGGCCCACGAAGCATGTGTGGTTACTCTAAGCACAGAGTATCAGGTAAGTTCTTCTGGTTATAACATTTCGTTAGGGGAGATACTAACAGGCAAATAGCGCAAGTTTAGCAAGGTGATGCGCAGTGCTCTTGCTCAAGTTCGGGGTCGCGTTCCTGAAGACCTCGGTGAACAACAGCAACGACGACGAGAGCTTCTTGCTCTGTATCGATGGACGAAGGACGGGACAGGTCTGGCCTTGTGAGCTGTGCTCTGGTCGAGGGAAGGGCGCAATATGTTTATGGCGCTTCGGGGTCTTGCCTTTCGATTGGATATGTGGCTTGCGGTGATAGTGACTATACTCGGATATGGGCGGCATTGTGTTCTTTTGATAGGGAATTAGCGAGGTGGACGAAAATATGGCTTGTCGGAAGGAGGCAGGCGTAGGGAATCTTGTGTTGGGAGAGGATAGCGGCAAGGCAATGGTTATCACATGGTTTTGGCGAGCGAAACTGGCTTGATGCTGGGGTGTTGGCAAAGATATCGAGAACTATATGTATCAAAGAGTTAGCGTAGTGATTCTAAATCTATTCTGGGCTCAGGCTTGGGCTTGGGCGGTTAGCGATCTGGTTGAAAGAACGCGCACGGATGAATTCGATGTCTTTATGTCAAGGGGGCGATGGGTGTGTTCAACTGTTTAGTGTTCTTTGATCGAGTGATCACCTTTGAGGGCCACGGTGGCGAGATATGTTCAATGTTTCTTCAAATATGGCTCTTTTCCCATTCACTGTCGATGTTGTGGGAGAATTCGGTCAGCAGAGTCGTCGTCGCCGGGCGAAGCGACGGCATGGGCAGCGGTCTCTATTCACGCGTGTCAGCTCAGAGCAGGGCGTCACTCCCGAAAGTGCTACTCACATGGTATTTTCCTTGTCGTCTCGTCTTTTGCCAGCCGACATGACGAATCCTTTCGAATCGAATCACGAACAGGCGCTCGAAGCCCGGCGGCAAGTCGTGCGAGAACGAATCACGATCACGTCCCACGTGCGGCTCGAATCGAAACAAATAATAGCAAGGAGAGATGATTGAGTGATTGAGACTGATAAGGGAAAACCTGATGAGTGGATTTCGGAGGTGGTTTGGCTGGTGTTGCGAGTGTCGGCGTGGTGTTTTGCGAGTGTCGGCCCAGCTTCGCCAGGGGAAAGATGATAAATGTCGACAAACGACACGACCTGGGCGTGACTTGGGACAAATGACGAGAGTGCCGATGCCGACATGAAGCAGACGTAAGATGCTGACGGCAAGGGGAGGGAAAAGCGAGTGCACGAGTGTCTAGAGAGCCATGCTGCTTACCATCGTGACCTATCCCAAAGGCCCTGTCACGCGCACAAGTGCTCATTGGCCGTTCAACTCGGGCCATGAAAGCTAAAGCCCCTTTAACGAATAGGAATCTGGAGATGTTGGTCGCAACGGCATAGATTTCTCCCCTTGGCAGAGGACGCCAGAGCTGATATCTTTTGGCGATATCAAAGCTCGACCCCCCCAGGCCTCGTCATCCGAGCTCGTGCATCAGGTTTGCTGTCGTCGTTGCTGGTGACTGGCAATATTGGGCCAATGGCAGCCCCCCAATGCCGGGATTTGCCAGCTGGCGAGGCGGCATGCTGCCACGGGGGCCATTAACTCGTAGTGAATCACCCCTAAAGATGCGCTGGAGGGGCGGTACGCGTTTGACTCCGTTGGCGAGATGGGCACTGCTGGCTGCCTGCTTGCTCCTCGGGGGTTAGTCCGCCACTGCAGCTCCTTTCTACGTATTGTTTACACTGGTTGGCTGGGCTAGCCACGCGAGCTGCTCTAGTTCCTGGCATTCACCTCGCGTCTGGGGAGGATCTCCACTCTCTTTTCTCTCCCTCTTGTTTATTTCTCTCCTCTTCCTAAAACACACACATTCTCTCTCTCTCTCCCTCTCCCCCAAACCCCCATTCTTTCCTCCCAAAGCATCCGACTTCCCTCCTTTTCCTTGATACCATACCCCCTTTGGCATTTGAAACATCCTTCTTCCCTTCTTCCCGCGCTCCTATTCTTCCCACCGGCTCTCGGATCGTTCCATCTTTCTTGGAAGAGGCCTGACGGCACGATATCGCTTTTGGTTCTCCTCCCTACATCACTCAAAGATGAAGCGCTCTCGGAGAGATGCCTCTTTGGAGGCAGGAAACAACAACTCTTCCTCCATGACACACGTTGGCGGCGATGGCAACGCCAGCACCAACGACAATAAGAGAAGAAGAAACACCCAAGGAATCTCGGAGGCCGGCGCCCAGAGCTCGCGGCATCAACTAGCTTTGCCGGTTAATACACCTTCAACCAACACCAACAACGTCTCGACTACTAATTCTAGCCCCAAGTCACCCGATCGAGTGTTCGCTGGAGGTCCCTTGGAACAAGCCGGACTGGTCATGCCTTTGCTTGAATCGGCGGAGCATGACCGTCGGCTCGCGGTCATTGACCTGGAGCTTGCCTCCCAGGCGGCCAATCCGCCCGTGGTGCCGTTTCCAGAGCTCGCATTAGACGACAAGGTTTTCAAAGGCCTTGCCTATACAATCCCACAGGATGCGGGTGGCTTGGTGAGAGAAGTCTTGAAAGCAAAGAATGACGATATCTGCCGCGCCAATAAACAAGAAGACAAGCAGCGGAATAACCAAGCTGCCAAAAACTCCAGAGTCAAGAAAGTGGATCGAATCGACAATGCTGTCAAGTTCGTGTGTTCCCAAGGGGCAGAACTGTATTGGTGGCGGCTCAAGGCCATCTCCATGGGGGCGGCAAAGAACGCGTGGGAAGACGTGTCACTGGTCGTAAAGGCCAAGCTGATGGACGAGATCTCTGGCCGTGTCGAGAGCAAAGAGACTGAAATGAAGAATGACATGGCCGCCAACAGAAGCAAGAGGCAAGCGAGCCAAACGAGGTCATACCAAGTAGGTGTACCCTTGCCATTGAACAACGTCCGATACTAACACTCCTTTTGCAGACACTCAAGAGGGAAGATGCCCTTGAAAAGGCCGAGGAGGTTGCGGAGCTCATCAGCTATGTGAAGCGGAAACATGCCGCCGAAAGGGCTGGGCAGCAGGCTCCTTTGCCTATTCACCCGTTGCTCGATGAGTACCAGAACCCTGAGGCCTTTGCTGCTGCTGCTGTTGCTGCTGCCGCCGCCGCCGCCGCCGCCGCTGCCGCCGCTGAGCAAGTCCGAGCCGCCGCTGAGCAAGCCGCTACTAATGCTAAGCAAGCCGCTTCTAATGCTGAGCAAGCCGTTGCCAATGTTGAGCAAGCCTCTGCCAATGTTGAGCAAGCCGCTGCCAATGTTGAGCAAGTCGTGGCCAATGTTGAGCAAGTCGTGGCCAATGTTGAGCAAGTCGTGGATGAGCAGGAACAGGTTCACACACAGCCAGGCCACTCTCTTCAGTCTCTTCAGCCTGAAACCCTTCCGCAACCTGCCTATCCTGGGCAAGCCGAGTATGAACAGGGACAGATTCAGCAGGCCCAGGGCCAGATTCACACGCAGCCAGGCCACTCTCTTCAGTCTCTTCAGCCTGAAACCCTTCCGCAACCTGCCTATGCTGAGCATGCCGAGTATGAACAGGAACAGATGTACGCGCAGCTAGAAGAGCTATGCCAGCCTCGGAACTTCTCGCAGCCTGATAATTCGTTCAACCTCATGCAACCGGAACACGCCTTCACATTCACGCAGCCTACAGAACTCTCAACATTCCCATCCTACTTTACGTCAGAGAGTCACTCCCAGCAGATTGGAAGCCAGGATGAGCAATACCATTCTCAGCCTGTCCAACACCCAGGTACCATTGCCGTGGGGGGGTAGTACCCCTCCGACGATGCGAGGCCTGGTGAGGAGGGCTTCTACAGTTACTATCCGCCACCCCCAGACATGACCCAGGATCGACGTGGCCAGCCTGACTCGCCCCGGAACGGCCTCGATTTCTCCTTTGAGATCTAATTTTGCATGTCTTTTTTTTCCTTTTTTCGCATTTCCGCAAATGGTGGTTTTTAGCTCGTTGATCTGGTTCGGTTGGTTTTACCATTTTCCTTTTCTTTTCCGATTTTCATATTGCCTACAGGAGCAACGGCATAGGAACAGGAGCAACGGCAATCAGGGGCAATGATACGCAATGAATGGCAATGGATAGCAAAGCGTTTTGATTTTCTTGTATGGTACATTCGTCAATGAGACACAAAAAAAGTTGAAAATTCAACATGATTATGAAAAGCAAACCCAGCTCCCGGCGTGCATCATCGCCCTCATCCTTACCATTACCAGCCCAGTCTAGTCGACTCAGGGCACATCAAGCAGAGTATCATATAAAGCTTTACTTTGTTTCCTTCTCGTGAGAATGTACAAGCACTGCGGCCTTTGAGCCGAGTGAGATCAAGGGGGTGAAGATGCTGGCGTCGCTTCTACAGAGCATGTGTAGGGCCTTGAGGCTTGGGCTGGCCCATCTCGGCGTCGAGTTGGGTCCGCGGCGAGAAGGAAGAGTCATGGGGAGAAGCGAGACAAGCGCGAACGAAGAAGACGGTGATGGCCATGATTAGAGCCCTAGTTGCAAGACGTTAGCGACGCAAGATAGCAACACAGGTCAAAGAGGAACTTGCCAGGTGATGGCACCGAGAGCAGCCCCAGCAGCAATGGAAGCACCCCAGGCCCCGAACCCGTAGCCCACCTGGTCAAAGTGGGAGTAGAAAGTAGCAGCCCAAGAAGCAGCCCAGGCCCAGGCGGCGAGCCAGAAGACGGCGGCGAGGACGAGGGCGCCGACGAAGAGAAGACGCAGGTAGAGCTGGGGCGCAAAGAACTCTGCGGCGAGCATGGGGCCCAGGAGGAGAAAGGTGAAGACGGCCTGTTGGCTGGGGTCAGTCTCTGAGAGAAGTGCCTGCGTCTTGTTTGCAGACTCACGTCAAAGATGAGGAAGCCCGCGGGGCCGGAGCCGCCAAAGTAGGCCGCGTATATCCCCCCGAGGAGGGAGATGTGGTAGGCGGCTGCGATGAGGGTGCCGAGGGCGAAGAGGAGGGCGATGCCGCGGAGGATGGTGAGCCAGAAGGGCATCGGGGGTACGCCCGTGGCCGTGAGGCCTTGGGTTGAAGTTGCGGTGGCCATTTCGACGATGATGTGAGGTCTGTAGACGGGGCAGTTTAGGTTGACCAGGATGGCTATATCAGATCCGTCAGTCCATCAGGGGCAACACAACTCCTCTTTATCACCTTTCTCAAAACCTCGCATCTCCATAGACGCCCGGCCCCTGCACACAGGGCTGAAGAGAAAGCCGCCATGGCTGCGTCTGCCCAGGGGGGGCATGCAGTCGAAACGGCGCCATGATGCAGGGGGTTGAAGGAGACAAAGGAGGTCATTGGACAAGGGCTCGGGTTTTTCGTTGTCGGAGTCGTCGAGTTTCTGCCTTGTGGCGGTGTAGATGGATGGCCTCGCGAGGTGTTATTTTTAAACCCAGCTGGAAAACAAAGCGCATACATCAACTAGAGTATTTACAACAAGCTGCTCAGTGCCGCATACCATCCAGGTAGCTACCTAGCTTTCTTGGCGGCGGCTGCAGTGCCAATTAGAGTCTCTCTGGCTTCACGTTTCAACGGGCGATCCCTGCGGGGGCTATCCCAGCTGCTGTCACTTTACTAACCCGTGCTTGTATAGCTGTTGGAGAATAACCACATGATGTCTGAAGCATCTTGAGAGGAGCAGACTCGACGAGATAGCCTCTGACGCGTCTGGATCAAGGAGCGAGCCCAAAGCCCTGACTCATGTTTCCTGACCGGTTAACCAGTCCAAGAGCCAGCAAGAACATGCAAGTATAGAGTTGGAGTTATTGTCTCCTGTTTTCCCAAGGTCATGTTTCAAGATATCATCACTTTCTAGATAGTTTCTAGGTTCGCGCTTAGATAAGATTTTGCTCCAGCTGGCCGCCAAACATCGTGGGGTACTATACTGCAACAACCCTCCTACATCAGTGCTTCAGTCTACCTCAGCAGAAACCAAAGCTTTGGGTTATAGCCAGATCGAGAGCATGGCTTCTTCCAGTGGTAGAGTCCTGCCTGCCTCCTCCACCCCCTACAAGGCGGCGCCAGAGTCATGGGATGAAAAAAAAACCAGCTTCCAATGGAGGCCGTGGTGCTGCCAGGGTGCGTCCGGTATGTGGGAATTGCGTTGTATTCTATTCAGCTACCTTATTATGCTATTAATCGCTGCTATGGGTTTAGCTATCTATACATACAGTAGGTGGTCAAAAGTGCCAGACAATGCCGTCATTTCGGAGGTCAAAGGATAACTCGAGAGACATATTCTTTAACGAACAAGCCTACGGGAGCCATGCCGACGATGATAGTCGTTGACTTTTGCAGCGGGTAACTTAAGCATCACATCTGTCCACTTAGTGTACGAAACACTCCCTGGGATCTGCTTGGATGATAAAAATAGCATCAGAGTCGATCCGTGGGCCTGAGCTGGCCAACTCTCTGATACATCACATTTCAGCAACTCTACCAAGTCGAGAACAGAACCGATTCCATCAACTGTGTCTATCATGTAGATATCTGTCTCTCTACAAATACGCATCTGGCCATATCCTACACCTTCACGTGTATCCGTTCTCTCCATCACCACAACCCACCTTGTACTCTCTCCCGTGCACCAACCGTCCCTTGACCCAGACCTTGTTCACGTTCCTATCATCACCATTAAACAACCACTTGGCAACCCTCTCCTCCCAGCTCTCCCACCCAAACATATCCACGTTGCCATCTCTATCAGCAACCCCGTCCTCATCAACGCTCCCCAGCCCGATCAGCTGCGCATCCCACTCCATGCCCTCGTCGAACCCGCCGATCCTGTCCTCAAGCCCTACGACCTCTGCGCCGCCCCGCGTCGCCAGGTATAGCACCTCCTCCACGCTCAGCTTGCTCCTCTCCTTGTCTGGGTCTGCGCCGCCGAGCCCCATCGCAACATGCCGGCTCACCAGCGCCGCCTGCCGCGCTGCTTCGAGGATCGACGGGCTGTAGCCGCCGCTCATGTCGGTTCCGAGGCCGACCGTGATGCCCTTGTCCAGCATCCAGCGTACACGCGCCGCGCCGCTCGTCAGAGAGCTGTTGCTGCATGGGCAATGCGATATCTTGCTTCCTCGCTTCGCAATTAGTTGCGCTTCACCCTCGCTCAGATGCACCGCATGGGCCAGAATCGTCCGCCGGGTCATGAGTCCGTGGTCATCGTACACTTTGGCATATGATCCCGACTCGGGGAACATCTGTGCCACGAGGGCAATCTCTCCTTCGTTTTCAGAGATGTGTGTCTGAACCGGTAGGTCCATCTCTTTCTGGATGTCTGCCAGGCCGCGCATCGACTCGCTCGAGCACGAGGGCACAAAGCGAGGCGTCAGGATGGGCGATACAAGCTTGAACCCCGGGTCAATCTCTCGAACGTGCTGAATGGTCTGACGCGTCTTGTCCAGGCCCTCTGCGGCGCTTTCATCACGGTAGTAATCGGGGCAGATTGCTGGATTGTCCATGCATACGCGTCCGACGAAGGCGCGCTGCCCAATCTCGAGGCAAATATCAGCCAAAAGGTTCGTCGCTGCAACGTCGATGGTTGCAAAGTAGGCCGCTGTTGTCGTTCCATGGGCCAGCGTCCGTCTCACACACGACCCGTAGACTCGGCGCGCCTTGGCTAGATCCTTGAGGCTCGACTCAAGAGGAAACGTGTACTTTTCCAGCCAGTCCAAGAGTGTGGTTTTCCCAAATATGCCCACGTTGGCATACTGGGGCGCATGAACATGTGAATCTAAAACACCATCAGCATATTGCCCTTGTCGGGCATCAGTAGCAACGCACCTATAAAGCCGGGGAAGAAGAATTGGCCCGGCTTGGCGACGTGAATATCCACCTCGCTCAACTCCCATCCAAGACTTCTCAGCAGCGTCTCTTCAGGCTGATCAGACGTGCCGTGCTCCTTGTCGACCCTGACAATCCTGCCCTCTCCGTCGACACATATCACCGTGTTGTGAAGGTAGTCCAGGTTTCGCGAGTCGTTGCTGGAGATAAAGGTCCCTATAAAGACCTGCTTCTTCAAGCCCGCCATCTCGACCCGACACGATTCTGGCCGAGTCCCGTTGTGTTGGATCTGACTGATTATCTACTTGCCAAGACTGAGTTGTCAGGCTTGAGATACCAAGTATTGGCTGAGAGCGCGTCTGGGCAATGATGTAATGCCGATCAACGGATGGGAAGGAGAAGAGGAGGAAGACGAAGAAGAAAAGCAACAGATTGACAGTGCCAGAGTCCTAGTTCATATAGACTCAAGACTACTATCTGTACTTCCTAATCTGTACACGAGCACCGGTCAGTGGCCAATTATACCAACTCGCGCTTGTGGCTCCGAGTAGACGTGCCTAGGTACGCCCATGATAGGCCATCTCCACTCCCGGCCGTCGCCGGCAGCCGACCGCAACCGGACGGAACGGGTTCGGTAGCTTATCTCGTCCATCACCGGCCAAATCACGCAGCAAACAACAATCACGAGTCTCGCCATAACTCATCCGGAACTATCTTGCAAGACATCGACTTATGCTGTGCGACTCGACACCCAGCATCGAGGTGAGATTTGTCCCCAAAAGGCGACTCACATGGTCACACAAAGCAAGCAATCACCGTGCACCCGAATCTCGGCGTAACCTCAGTTGGTTGACAAATTACCATCAAAACATTCATGTCTAACTGCGCACTAAAAGCAAACGCCTCTCTAGGTGATACGATACATCGTTATATACTTCATGCCGATACAAACCGGCTGGGAATCTGTAAAACTCTCTTCATAATCATCCATCTCTCTTCTTCCGTCATTCATGTCTGTGCATCCCATCTAAGCAGCAGCGCCGGGGCCCTCGTACTCTACGCTCGAGCCGCTGTCGCTACCGCCGACCCCGTTGGTAGCCACCTCGTCCTGTGTGTACTTGTCCCAGTTGGCCAGAACAGCGCCGATCTTGGGTGAGTTTGTCAACTTGTACACATCCTCAAAGTACTCCTTGGTCAACGCGAAAGGCTTGGCCGTCACGTTGGGAATGTACTTTCCGACCAGCTTGGACGGATCAATAGACGTCTTGTTGATCTTCTTGAGCAGGAAGGATCGGAAAGGCTTGACACCCGATCGAAGGAAGGTCGAGTGGAAGGGCACATCGATACCTCGGAGAGGGATCGTAGCGAAGCCACGCTCTAGTTCCAGAGGAGTAGGCTTGGCCAGCGTCTTCTCGGCACTGCCACGGATGATCTCGCGGAGGTGTCCCTTGGCCTCCTCGATGTTGTCCTTCATCTCCTCAATGTCGATCTTCTGAACCTTGAGGAAGTTGGTCACACCAGCAAGCGTGTCAAGGGCACGCAGGTCACCGGCGCAGACGTACTGCATGTTGGCAATGTTGTAGTTGACAATCTCCAGGAGCCAGCCAGTCTCCTCGGCAATGCTGTCGACAACAAATTGCAGCGCGGCCTCGTTGAAGGTCTTGCTGATGCGGCTGGGGTTAACAGCGCACATCGAGTAGTTGGAGCGGCCGGCAGCGTCACGCTCCACGGCAACCTGCATGGTAAGACCACGGTAGAACACAACAGACACCAAGCTCTCAATGGGCATGACCTCAGCGAGGGCAGCGAGGGCCGAGTATTCACCCAGGGAGTGGCCAGCAAAGGTGCTGTTGAGAGGCACCAGACCCTTCGCCTTCATGTCCTCGAAGCTGGCCTTCTCCATGAGAGTAAGGGCAGGCTGCGTGAACTGAGTGGCAGATAGCAGGCCGGTGGGCGACTTGTACGTGTACGAGGTGGTGGTCTCGTCAATCTCCTTGAAGATCTTCTCCGACTTGATGGAGCCATCCGCAGCGACGGTCTCGAAAGTCATCGCAATGTAGTTTTGGCGGATAGCCTTGCCCCGTGGACCACCAAAGTGGATGGTGAGTTCCTTGGGGTTGTTCTTGACGATGTCGGTGATGGAGAAGCCTAGCGTGGCGGTTAGCATATGCGAGTCCATGGGTGACCATGTCTCAACTTACCATAGTTGTCCAGGAGGTACTTGTCAGCGCGGTCCCAGACCTCCTTGGCAACGGGGCTGCTGCCGTAGAGCTCCATACCCATACCTTGCTCCTGGGAGCCCTGTCCAGTGAAGACGTAAGCCGTCACGGGCTGCTCAACCTCAGCCTCGCCCTCCATGATCTTGTCCTCGGTCTCCTTGTTGCGGACTTCAACCTTGATGGTCTTGCGACCAGACACCATGCCGGTGTGCTGAAGCTTGACTTCCAGCTCATCGTTAGGCAGGACCATGCCGACCAGAGAGGCGTGGAAGCTGCGGACGCGGCCGATGTTGTTCTCAGCAGCCCAAGTCTCGACCAGGCTTCGCACAGCAGCGCTAGAGTACATGCCGTGGGTGATGGTGCCGGGGAGATTGGCATAGCTAGAGAAGACACGCGAAACGTGAATGGGGTTGTAGTCACCAGAGACGCGAGCGTAGTTCTCGTTAGAAGCAGGAGCACGGAGGGCCAGAGGGGCCTTGCCGCTGAGAGGAATAGGGTTCTCAAAGCTGATGGGCTGGTCCATGGGCTGACCGTTTCGCTCAAGGTAGTCGATGACGGGGTTGCCGTGGGACTCGCCAGTCTCGTAGTCGACGCTGGCAACCTGGATGACCTCCTTGGTGGGGAGCTCGAGCAGGACCTGTCCACGGGTCTCAATGCTGGAGAAAACGTTCTGATTCTTGTACCGAACCAGGGTCTGGAGACGGAAGGTCAAGGTCTGGCCGAGAAGCTCAATGTCCCGGGGGAGCTCGTCGACTGAGAACCACTGCTTGGAACGAAGGATGGCGACATCCCTGGTGGTGGCAAGGTGCACCTGGATGGGAGTCTCGATCTTTCGCTGGAAAGTGTTCTCGTAGTCGGTGTAGGTGCCGCGGTAAAGGAACTGAGAAGTAACCTCCATAACAGGCTCGCCGTCACGGGCGAGGGTACCACAGACCTCAACCATCTTACCAGCTTCCTGGTTGATCACAGCGTTGATCTGAGCAGTGGTAGTGACCTCATCACCCTTCTTGAGAGGCTCGGCACCCGGAATCATGCGGAACTGGTTCGACAAGTGAACGAGCTTCAAGAGATCACCGTCAATGGTGCGAGGGAAGATGGGCTTGGTGATGGCCTTCCAGCCAATGACAATGGCAAAGTCCATGGGGGCATAGACGGTCTTGCCAGGGCGGTCGACAAAGGCCTCGCCGGTGTTGCCGACAGCGTGGACAAAGTCGTTAATGGCCTCGCCGGTAATGGTGGTCTTGCCGCCATCGAACTTAGCGGTGACGTCGGCATCGAGATCAAAGGTCTCATCGCCAAACCACGCCTTCCAGTAGAACTCCTTGATGCGATCGTTGCGACCCTCCATGACTTCACGGATAGGGGAGTATCCGGCATCAGGGTGGTAAGTGAACTTGAGAGGCAGAGCAGCAGGCTTGCCGAGGGCGGTGGTCTCCTTGATCATATTGACCTGGATCTCGTTCTCGCCAACCAGCTTGACCTCGATCGCGTCAACATACTGGTTCTGACGAGGTTGCTCCCGGACAATGATGGTGGTCTTGGCAGGGTCGTTGGGGTATGAAATCTCGACGAACAAGCCGCGAGAAGGAGCAAAGATGCGACGCATGGGGTTGGTCTGGAACTTCTGGCCCTGGACGACGACATCCGACATGAGGAGGGCGTGACGCCAGTTGCGGTTGGGGCCAGCAAGCAGAGACAACCAGGAGTCGAGCTCAGGCATGGTGGCAGCAGCAGACGACGACAGGCGGTAAGTGTTCTTGTAGGTGTCGTAGCTGACAGTCAAGCCCTCAACGTCCAGAGGAATCTCGGCGTCAACAAGCTTGCCGCCAAAGTACTCAGTGTAGGGAATAGAGGCCTTGTTGTTATTGTACATATCCCTGGTCAGGAACTCAATGTGAGACTCGTGGATGCCATCAAGAATGTCCTTGATGGGCTCATCAATGACGTTCGAGTACTTCGCGGCGGTGGGACCCTGAAGAATGCAGGTTCGGCCAACATCCTGATCGACGACGGCATCGAGGTCCTCAGACTGCCACAGGGAGTCCTTCTTGAAGTAGAACTCGAAGTTGTCGTCGAAGGTAGGGATGAAGGTGACAGGCTTCTGAGTGGGGCGCATGCACATAATCAGGAAATGCTGGACATCCTGAGCGTTAATAATTTGGGTCTCGGCCTCGGGGTAGGCAGCAAGGATGCGGTCAATCACAGCGAAGGGGTCGCTGAGATCGGAGTAGCTCTGCAGAAGCGAGGGGTTTCCGGGAGAGGAAGTGAAGCGCTCCTCAAGACGGTGGATGTAGTCACCGGTAAGAATCGTGTAGGACCGGTCAATCCAGCGGTCCTGGTGCTTGACGTAGAGAAGCTCGATCATACGTCGGAGGACCTCGGCGTAAGTCATGTCCTCAAGATCGACAGCCTTGCCCTCCTTGTTGCGGCCGAACCAGACCTTCTGACAGTCATCGTTAAGCTTCTTGATGATGTAGTCCTTGTTCTTCTTCAGCTCAGCAACACGCTTCTCCTTGGGGATGCCAAAGATCTTCTGGTCCATCTCGGCCCAGAATTTGACACCACGAGTAGCGAGCTTGTGGATCGGCTCACCCATTTCAGATCGGACGGTGATGATACCACCAGCAGGTCCCTTGTAGGTCTGCTCCCACTCGCCATCCTCAAGGCCAGGGGCTGCGGCGATGGCCTCCTTGGCCGCCTTGCTGGTGTGGGCCTCCTTGGCAACCATCATGCGGCTACCGAACAAGCAACCATCAAAGGGCATGGGGGGGTAGCCGTACTTCTTAGCCCACTGACCAGTGAGGTAAGGGTAGGTGTCTTCAGCACCACCGAAACCACTGCCAGCAACCAAGATGATGTTCTCCTGTCGACGGATTCGGCCATACATCTGAAGAACAGGCTGGTGGAAATCCTCGAAAGAGTGGTGACCACCACCGCGACCACCAGTCCACTGAAGGATGACAGGGAAGTGAGGGTTGGCTTTGGCGATGTTGATGACGGACTGGATGGCATCCATGGAGCCAGGCTTGAAGCTAATGTGCTTGAGGCCCAGAGTCTCGATGTATTCCTGAGCAACCTCAATAGAGGGAACACCAGCACCGATGGTGAGACCCTCAATTGGCACGCCCTCCGAGCGAAGCTTGCCAATCAGGGGAATCTGCCAGGACATGGCACGAGGGTTCACGTAAATCAGATTGACCGAGATACCTCGACCAGCGGGAATAGCCTTCTCGATCTTCTTGATGGCATCAGTCATCATGGGAGGGATGAAGTAACCACCACCAGCGAGCTCGATGTGGTATCCAGCGTTCATGGTGGCGGCAACGAAATCCCACGGCACAGTGCAAGGCGTCATGCCTGCGACGACAACCGGAGGCAGACCCAGGAGTCGACTCATCTTTGTGTCGAGGTATGTTCTTCCGCTCTTGGTTGTGACGAGCTTGGGGGCAAACTCCTTCACCCAGTCGACAGCATACTTGACAGCATTCTCCTCGTCACGGTCAAAGAGCTCGGGCTTGTAGCCAACGTCATTCATGCCGCTATCCACAGTTCCAGCCAGAATGACGCGAACGCCACTGCCTTCCTTGTTGCGGCTGGTCAGAACACCAAGGCCGGAGATACCACCAGGACCAAAGTCCAGGATGTGGGTAGCATCGGGGAACACGGTGGCTTGCTCCCAGTTGACCGGATCACGAGTGATCAGACGGATCAGGGAGGGAACAATGTTGCCCTTAACTTGCTCTCGGAGATCCTTGCCAGTGTTGGTGTCAAACACGGCAATGCCGAGGTCGCTGGAGTCAATGACAATATCCTTCAGGTCCTCATCAATCACGGCAGTTGCCTCAGCAAGGTACTTGCTGTGAAAGGGGGCGGTGATGGGGAGGAAGCGGTTCACGAATCGGACCTTGCGCTCAGTGAAGGGGATTCGGTTCTGGTCAAGGCCAGTGGGGGCCTTGACCTTGCGAAGCTGGGCGTTGAGACCGTACAACGAGGTGGGAGGACCAGTGACAACCAGGTTTCGGGGGCTGTTGATGAGGGACACGCTGATGTGGCGGTCCTCGGGGAGGTACTGGTTGGTGGCATCAATGTGCTTCTGGACCTCAGCCTGAGAGAGGTCTCGAATGCTGAGCATGGGGGTTGGGGAGCCCTCGCCGTGCTCCGAAGACTCCCTTAACATGGTAGGGGTCATGGAGGTGATGGGGAAGGCCTGCTGGCTGCGAGTTCCAATCCAGAAGAGCATGGTCAGGACAGACGTGGCGATCTCGCGCCAAGAGTCCCAGGAATCGGCGGCAGCGGTAGCGGCAGCCATGACAATACCCTGAGAGTGACCAGTAGTACCGGTGATTCTGTCGCGCAGCATGCCAGGGTGGACACCAAGGACCTTGCAAGTCACCTCGTAGTGGGCAAGCTGGACAAGTCCGATCAGAGGGAAGCTGACGGGGGCCGAGATCAGGTAGTCGACGTCGGGAGTAGAATCGGCGTTGTGAAGCCAGTTCATAACATCCAGACCCTTGGGGAACATCTTCTCCGCGCTGGGGTCCTTGGAGAGTGTCTGGAGCAGCTCGGCTGAAGAGGTGATGAGGTCGCCTACAAAGCTCGAGTAGGTGTTGTGGATTTCCCTCAGCTCCTCAAAGTATTCCTCGATGTTGCCCTGGCCGCCAAAGATGGTGTAAATCTCGGCATCGCCATCTTCGGCGGCTCGGAAAAGTGCTGAGGCATGGGGCTTGATCGGCCGGTTGCAGACGGAGCGAGCGGTGTAGTAGCTGCGGATGAAGTCGAGCTTCTTGGACTCAATGCCGGGCAGGTTGGCGGCAATAGCGTGTGCTTCGTTGCCTCGAAGAAAGTTTCGCTCAAACTCGTTGAGGACGAGCTTCAGCACCTCTTCGTACGAGCCCTGCTCGTCATCCTCGCCCTCATCGACCTCGTGGGCGATGAGACCGAGATATCTGGCTACCAAGTCGGGAACGGATGATGGCTCTTCATCCAGGGCAAGCTCGTCGGTGGCTTCGGGTAGGCTGGCGACAAACTTGTCTTTCAACTGGGAGGCGTGGAAGTGAAGGTTGGTGGGGATGAGAAAAGAGGCCTCGAGAGAGCCGTGGGAGAGAGTCAACGGCCGAAGAGAGGAGCTGGATCTGGGGGTGGAAATGCCCGTCTGAGGGCCAGTTCCGGCGCCGAACATGGTGAGAGAAGGGGTATCGAAGAAAATCTGCAGCGATCGCAAGGCAAAGGCCGGGAGTTAGTCTCTCTAGATCACTGGGAACTCTGGTGGCAGTCAATGGCATACGAACCTATCAATTCAAGTCGTGGCACCAGATAGAAATCCGATGCTTTCCCGAGGACGCTGGTAATGAGAATCCGGCGGTCCTGGATGTTGCGCAGAGGCTGGCTGGTCCCCTGGGAGGTGGGAGGGGCGGGATGAAATTAGTGAGAATAGCTAAGAGTCGTTGGTGGAGCGCGGCGCGGAACAAGTCGACACAACACCAGCCAGGCGCAAAGAGGATGAGAGGAGTAAGGGAGAAGAGAATGGAGGATGAAGATGAAGATGGACAATCTCGAGGAGGAAGAGTCGGAAGAAGAGGTCTAAGAAGCTTGAGGTCGAGATTGGTCTGACCAAGGTATAAGTCAAGGACGAGAAAAATCGAGCTTGGGGATGAAGCACCGGGCGCCGGCTAAGGAGGGCGTGGTTGAAGCAGCGGGAATCTTTGGAGGGGCCGCCTCAGCGAACGGGCAGAGAAAGCAGGCCAAAATTTCAGTTCTGTTGGGGATAAGGAGGGGTACGTATCCTGGACACTTTTTTCGAAACAGACAACTGAGGGCAACTTTTGCTCCCTCCACAACCCGGCCTATCTTAGTGCACACCTCAATTGTCGAGAAGAAGAAAGGCATCCACCAGTTGTGAGACTCTAAGAGCCATTGGCATGCATCGCATTGGCGGCTCCCTCGATCCGCCAGGCCCCACGACGTGAACCACCCCCCGCTGTATGGCACTCCCTAGCCAAGAGGGGACAAGGGGACCATCGTCAATCAAGCAGGGGTTGGGTTGGGAAGAAAGACATTGGATCGTCTTACCGTTCCCCTCGAAAAGTTCAACCGAAGAGAAGGGGTCCTCAGGGTCATACTTAGGTTGGGATTGCCCAAGTACCGGTACCGCCAGCTGCTGTTCCACAACGCCCCAAATCGCCCTACCGGGAGACTTCGGGGTGTTCGCCCCCATCCGCTTCTACGACGTAGTACTCCAAGGTAAAGAATCATCTAGAGCTGTTCTGGAGGGCTTGAACAGCGTTTTGGAAACGCCGCTTGGGGCGTGTTTGTCCGATCTTGAGCCCGGGCATGAGGCTGCTGTTGAGCCACGCCTACGGCGGGCGGATGGACGGAAGGCTGATTGATGGTAGAATTTTGATGAGATCCATGTCAATCCGTCCGCAATGTGAATCCTCCTTGCACATAATCTAGGCTCATACACTCCTCCATCTGTCCCGGTCAATGGGCTGGGTCTACGGATTGCCACGGTGTGGTCAAGCTTGCGAGGCAGGTTGCACTCAACTCAACTCAATTCCTCTTCATCAAGTTCCTATCTATCCCCGACGAATTGTCTCCATTATCTCCCATCACTTCTGAAATGATGATTCCCAGCAACGCATCTCGTCACACTCGGGTAAGCTACTCACCCCATTCCAACTTCCGGATGGCCTCGGTAAGGACATTGAGCAGGGAGCATTACAACTTGTCCTTCCATCCGATACGATGCTCGTCATCGGAGGCTTGTTGTTGACAGTGATTTTTCCTTGTCATTTACCGGCTGCCATTGAGAAGCGATGACCCTTGTATAACTAAGCACCCACCATTGGATGTTAGCCCATGGTGGTAATTAATGTAATGGATACTGCTAGCCCGGGAATTCCAAGTCATCTAAGGATTCCCGTAGAAGGTAGAAGCATCAATCCATGCTACCTTGTATCGCTCTGAGCAACGGTTCTGAAATCCACAGTTCGCGGGCTGCCTCACTAAGGTTTCTGAGGAGCCTATGTACTAGTAATCGCCAAGGCTTTTTGAAAACAGCTGAGAACCTCATAGATAGTACCTCCTGACAAGATAGCTTGAATACTTCTTACTACGGTGTAGCTGTGATGGGAGTTCCGTCTCATCCCTCTCTAATTTATGCCGTCCTCCACCGCCCGGTCAACGACTCGTCCCCCCGTCCCCAACTTCCACTGACCGGCCCCCCACATTCTCCGTCCATTCCCAGCTCCCGAACGAAGTGGGGCCAGTCGTCGGTCTCGCGTAAAGTACATGTACAGCGCCGCACCGGCTCGTCTCGGCGTGTTACCGGGTGCATCTCGCGGAACAACAGCCTCTCAAATCGCCGTGATTCAACATCTTCCCTCGGGCTGCGCGACCAAGCCTTGTCCATACACGGCATGGCGCCTAGTAGATCTCCTTGCATGCACCAACGGCTGTCGCCATCCGCGATGGCTTTTGGAAACGAGAGCCGCAGTCTGGTGTCCATCATGATTTGTACAATGGCCACCTCGGACGAGGGAGGCTTTCAACTTTGGCTTCAGGTTAGGTCTCGGGTAGTAAAGATTGTCTCAACCAACACTGCAATGAAAGACTCGGATTTCCGGAGACCGACGGGAAACGAGATAGGTAGTCAACGTTGAAAAGTATCGGTACCCAGCCGAGCTCATCATAGGGATAGCAGTTCGGTCCAGACGCGAAATTGCATCGACATAATCACTACTGAGTCCCTCCCTGCCTCCATCTTTAGTAGACTCGCACCCTCTTTAGCCCTTAATAACCAGTCCGCATGGGCCAGCTGCCAACTCCGTTAGATCCATCAAGTCAATTGTGCGAGCATTTGTCGTCACCTCACCTCGGGCGATCTTGAGACGGCTCTTTTCTTATCTTTCATAAGCCGAGAGATTCATTCCGGACCTATAGATAAGACGGATAAGAGCACAGCTAGACACCATCATGAGGCCGTTCGGCCGAGTTGTCAACGGCTCACCAAAGGTAAAACCTTTGGTGTAATGTCGCCCAGCAAAATTCACGTCTGATGGTGCCCCAAAAGGTCGGTTTCTGGGGAAGGCGCTCCCCTGGACGCCCCTGGCCGGTGCTCGCCGTGCGGGCAAGACCTTACCTGAATTGGCCTAGCGCTCGAATATGGTTGAGGAGTGTGCTGCACGCCCAGCAATGAAGACCCGCAGCCATGTGTGGCTCGGGGATGTTCCACCCACCTCATCTGGCCTCAGAACAGCAAGAGAAAGTACCGGATACTCAACCGTGCGGCAGGCGTCAAGCGGGCCTACAGGGAGCCCGGTCAGCCGCTGTAGGTACCGGCAGCTTGCCCCTACAGCAGGGCCCAGGCGCCGTAGAAGAGGTACGTAGTACAGTTACCTTGGATAGAGGAGGCAACAACGACCGGGGTGCGACCTAGAGCTTCCCCCAATTTTTTTTTCTCTCGTCGACTTTTTGGTGGGTCGGTCGTTCAACAATCGGCTCCTCCCTCGCCGACGGTTACAGTCGTGATTACCTATTCGTAGCTGCCATCCGCTCGTTGGCCCTCATCCTTTGGCTCCGTCTCCTCCAATTCCTCTCATTGCTTCTCGCTGGCAGGCAGAACGCATATACAAACTTGGCCTTCATATTCATAGACTCTACGGCCGCATTCTTCTCCCTCATCTTCCTCCTTCTCCTCCACCTCTCCTCCTCTCTCTCCCCGCCAGCTGTAATACTTCCGCTTCGCCAGCCTAGGAACCTCTTTCGACTGGCTCCATTTTCTCTCTGCGTTGGGGTTGAGCGGGCCCCTGGTATAATCACCACCAATTCGACCATCACCTCGCACCAATTCTAGGCTGCGACAGCCAATTCGGCCTTTCTCGAGATACCCCTTTCTTCCAATTCCTCACCCGACCTAATTTTCGTCAAAATGCGTCCCGAAGTTGAGCAGGAGCTCGCCCACACGCTGCTCGTCGAGCTCCTTGCCTACCAGTTCGCTTCCCCCGTCAGATGGATTGAGACTCAGGATGTATTCCTCGGCGAGAGGACCGCCGAGCGAGTCGTGGAAATCGGTCCTGCCGACACACTGGGAGTGATGGCTAAGCGGACCTTGAAGTCCAAGTACGAGGCTTACGATGCCGCCAAGTCCGTTCAGCGAAATATCCTCTGCTACAACAAGGACGCAAAGGAGATCTACTACGACGTTGACCCTATCGAGGAGGAGCCCGAACCCGCCGCAGGTTCCTCTAGCGACGCTGATGCCACTTCTTCTGCTCCCGCCGCGGCTTCTGCCCCTGCTGCGGCGGCGCCTCCCCCGAGCGCAGGTCCTGCTGCTCAAGTTGCCGACGAGCCTGTGCAGGCTGTTGACATTGTCCGGGCTCTCATTGCCCAAAAGCTCAAGAAGCCCCTTCTTGAGATCCCCCTTAGCAAGGCCATCAAGGACCTTGTCGGCGGTAAGTTTTGGACAAGACCCAGAGCGAAAGACGCCCATCTAATATTCTCCTCTTTCTAGGCAAGTCGACCCTTCAGAACGAGATTCTTGGAGATCTCGGAAAAGAATTCGGTTCCACCCCTGAGAAGCCCGAAGATACCCCTCTAGACGAGCTTGGTGCTGCCATGCAGGCCACTTTCGATGGCAACCTCGGCAAACAGTCACAGTCTTTGATCGCCCGATTGATCTCTTCAAAGATGCCTGGTGGCTTCAATATCACAGCGGCCCGAAAATATCTCGAGACTCGATGGGGTCTCGGACCCGGCCGACAAGATGGTGCCCTGCTCATGGCCCTTACCATGGAGCCTGCAGCCCGTCTGGGCTCTGAGGGTGACGCCAAGGGCTTCTTCGATGGTGTTGCCAACAAGTACGCTACCAACGCTGGCATCAGCCTGTCGACAGCTTCTGCCGCCGGCCCCGCGGCTGGCGCTGGCGCCGGTATGATGATGGATCCTGCCGCCATCGATGCGCTCACCAAGGACCAGCGCGCTCTGTTCAAGCAACAGCTCGAGCTCCTAGCCCGTTACCTCAAGATCGATCTCCGCGAGGGCGAGAAGGCTCATCTCAATGCCCAGAAGTCCGAGAAGGTTCTGCAGGCCCAGCTCGACCTTTGGTCTGCCGAGCATGGCGACTTCTATGCTGCCGGTATTGAGCCTGTCTTCAGCCCTCTCAAGGCACGCACCTACGACTCTTCTTGGAACTGGGCTCGCCAAGATGCCCTCAACATGTACTTTGATATCATCTTCGGTCGCCTCAAGGCTGTCGATCGTGAGATTGTCAGCCAGTGCATCCGCCTCATGAACCGCTCCAACCCCAAGCTTCTCGACTTCATGCAGTACCACATTGACAACTGCCCCACAGAACGAGGCGAGACATACAAGCTTGCTAAGGAGCTTGGCGAACAGCTCATTGAGAACTGCAAGGAGGTGCTCGATGTTGCTCCCGTCTACAAGGATGTCGCTGTTCCTACTGGTCCCAGGACTACTGTTGATGCCCGAGGTAACCTCAACTACGAGGAAGTTCCTCGCGCCAGCTGCCGCAAGCTAGAGCACTACGTACAGCAGATGGCCGAAGGTGGCAAGATCTCCGAGTACGGCAACCGTACCAAGGTCCAGAGCGATCTTCAGCGCATCTACAGACTCATCAAGCAGCAGCACAAGATGTCCAAGACCTCTCAGCTTGAGATCAAGAGCCTGTATGGTGATGTCCTTCGCTCTCTTGCCATGAATGAGAGCCAGATTCTCCCCAAGGAGAACGGCAAGAGCCGGAAGGGCCTCAAGGCCAGCAGCAGCGGCTCCAAGGGCAAGGTTGAGACTATCCCTTTCCTCCATCTCAAGAAGAAGGGCCTGCACGGCTGGGACTACAGCAAGAAGCTCACCGGTACCTACCTGAACTGCTTGGAGGATGCTGCCAAGTCTGGCGTTACCTTTGAGAACAAGCACGTCCTCATGACCGGTGCTGGTGCTGGTTCAATCGGTGCCGAGGTTCTTCAGGGCCTCGTCAGTGGTGGTGCCAAGGTCATTGTGACCACGAGCCGTTTCTCTCGAGAGGTCACCGAGTACTACCAGGCCATGTACACTCGTTACGGCTCTCGCGGCTCCCAGATTGTTGTTGTTCCCTTCAACCAAGGCAGCAAGCAGGACGTCGAGGCCCTGGTCGAGTATATATACGACACCAAGAACGGTCTCGGATGGGACTTGGACTTCATTATCCCCTTCGCTGCTATCTCTGAGAACGGTCGTGAGATCGACAGCATCGACTCCAAGTCTGAGCTGGCTCACCGCATCATGCTTACCAACCTTGTCCGCCTCCTCGGATGCGTCAAGGCTCAGAAGACCGATCGTGACTTCAACACACGACCTGCTCAGGTCGTCCTCCCCCTATCCCCCAACCACGGCACCTTCGGCAACGACGGTCTCTACTCCGAGTCCAAGCTTGGTCTCGAGACCCTCTTCAACAGGTGGCACTCTGAGAGCTGGGCCAACTACCTTACTATCTGCGGTGCTGTCATCGGCTGGACCCGAGGCACTGGTCTCATGTCCGGCAACAACATCGTTGCCGAGGGTGTCGAGGCCTTCGGTGTCCGCACTTTCTCGCAGCAGGAGATGGCTTTCAACCTTCTCGGTCTCATGTCTCCGACTCTGGTCGACTTGTGCCAGTCCGAGCCTGTCTTTGCCGATCTCAACGGTGGCCTACAGTTCATTCCCAACCTGAACGAGACCATGACCAAGCTCCGCAAGGATATCATGGAGACCAGCGAGGTCCGCCGGGCTGTCACTAAGGAGAACGCTATTGAGAACACCATCGTCAACGGTGCTGCTTCCGAGGCTCTCTACAAGAAGAAGACTATCGACCCTCGTGCCAACATCAAGTTTGATTTCCCCAATCGTCCTGATTGGAAGAAGGAGATTGAACCTCTCAATGACAACCTCAAGGGCATGGTCGATCTCGAGAAGGTCGTTGTCGTTACCGGTTTTGCCGAAGTCGGTCCCTGGGGTAACTCACGTACCCGATGGGAGATGGAGGCTTTCGGCGAGTTCTCTCTCGAGGGCTGCATCGAGATGTCATGGATCATGGGCCTCATCAAGAACCATAACGGTCTTGTCAAGGGTCAGCCCTATGCTGGATGGGTTGATGCCAAGACTGGCGAGCCTGTCGACGACAAGGACGTGAAGCAGAAGTATGAGAAGCACATCCTCGAGCACTCGGGTATCCGCCTGATTGAGCCCGAGCTGTTTGAGGGCTACGACCCCAACAAGAAGCAGCTTCTCCATGAGGTCGTCATTGAAGAGGACCTCGAGCCCTTTGAGGCCTCCAAGGAGACTGCTGATGAGTTCAAGCGTGAGCATGGCGACAAGGTTGAGGTCTTTGAGATCCCTGACAGCGGCGAGTACATTGTTCGCTTGAGGAAGGGCGCCTCTCTCTGGATCCCCAAGGCTCTCCGCTTCGATCGTCTCGTTGCTGGACAGATCCCTACAGGCTGGGACCCTAAGCGTTACGGTGTCCCTGAGGACATCATCTCCCAGGTCGACCCTGTCACTCTGTTCCTGCTTGTCTCTACCGCTGAGGCTCTGCTTTCTTGCGGTATCACCGACCCCTACGAGTTCTACAAGTACGTCCATGTGTCTGAGGTCGGTAACTGCGTTGGTTCCGGTATGGGCGGTGCTGCCGCCCTCCGTGACATGCACCGCACTCGTTTCCTCGACCGGCCCGTCCAGAACGACATTCTGCAGGAGTCCTTTATCAACACCATGGCCGCTTGGGTCAACATGTTGTTGATGTCCTCCTCTGGCCCAATCAAGACTCCCGTCGGTGCTTGTGCCACTGCCGTTGAGTCCGTTGACGTCGGTTATGAGACCATCATGGAGGGTAAGGCTCGCGTGTGCTTCGTCGGTGGTTTCGATGATCTTGGTGAAGAAGGCTCTTACGAGTTCGCCAACATGAAGGCCACCAGCAACACAGTTGATGAGTTTGCGCATGGCCGCACTCCCAAGGAGATGTCTCGCCCCACCACCACTACCCGAAACGGATTCATGGAGTCTCAGGGTTGCGGTATCCAGGTCATCATGACCGCCAAGCTGGCCCTTGAAATGGGTGTTCCCATTCACGGTGTCATTGCTCTCACCAGCACTGCCTCTGACAAGATTGGCCGATCCGTTCCTGCTCCTGGACAAGGTATGCTCACCACCGCCCGTGAGCACCCTGGCAAGTTCCCTTCGCCCCTGCTCGACATCAACTACCGCCGTCGCCAGATCGAGCGCCGCAAGAAGCAGATCAAGCAGTGGCAGGAGTCTGAGCTCGAGTATGTCCACGATGAGATTGATGCTATGAAGTCTCAGGGTGGCGACTTTAACGAGCAGGAGTATGCTCAGGACCGCTTCGCCCACATTGCGAAGGAGGCTGCTCGACAGGAGAAGGAGCTTCTCCGTAGCATGGGCAACAACTTCTGGAAGAGTGATCCTAGCATTGCTCCTCTCCGTGGTGCCCTCGCTACCTGGGGTCTCACCATTGATGACGTTGATGTCGCCTCTTTCCACGGAACGTCCACCAAGGCCAACGACAAGAACGAGTCCAACGTTATCTGCCAGCAGCTCCGCCATCTTGGCCGCAAGAAGGGTAACGCTGTTCTGGGTGTCTTCCAGAAGTACCTCACTGGTCACCCCAAGGGTGCTGCCGGTGCTTGGATGCTGAACGGATGTCTCCAGATCCTTGACACTGGTCTGGTTCCCGGCAACCGCAACGCCGACAACGTCGACTCTGTCATGGAGCAGTATGATCTCATCGTCTACCCCAGCCGAAGCATCCAGACCGATGGCATCAAGGCCTTCTCTGTCACCTCTTTCGGTTTCGGCCAAAAGGGTGCTCAGGCGATCGGTATTCACCCCAAGTACCTGTTTGCTACCCTCGATGAGAACACCTACCTCGAGTACTGCGATAAGGTTGAGGCTCGTCAGAAGAAGGCTTACCGCTACTTCCACAACGGCCTCATCAACAACAGCTTGTTTGTTGCCAAGACCAATGCTCCTTACGCTGACGAGCAGCTCAGCAAGGTGCTGCTGAACCCCGACGCCCGAGTCACCGAGGACAAGAAGTCTGCTGAGCTCAAGTACGCCTCTGATTTCATGAAGAAGTCGGAGAAGGTTGTCCCCTCGGCTAAGGCCAAGGAGACTCAGCAGGTCATGGAAGCCCTTGCCCACAAGGTCGCCAACAAGAACAGCCAAGTCGGCGTCGATGTTGAGGACATTTCGGCTGTCAACATTAACAACGACACTTTTGTCGAGCGCAACTTTACCGCCGATGAGATTACATACTGTCGCCAGGCTCCTAGCCCTCAGAGCTCCTTCGCTGGCCGCTGGAGTGCTAAGGAGGCTGTCTTCAAGTCCTTGGGTGTCGCCAGTCAGGGTGCCGGCGCTGCCATGAAGGACATTGAGATTGTCAAGGGAGAGAACGGTGCTCCTACTGTTTCTGTAAGTTCTTTCGGTCACAGAAGTCTAGAATACTATGCTAACAGTTTTCAGCTCCACGGTGAGGCTGCCACCGCTGCCAAGAAGGCTGGTGTGAAGGATATTACCCTGTCCATCTCGCACTCTGATAGCCAGGCCATTGCTGTGGCCGTGGCCAACTTTTAGATACCTACCTTAGATGAGGAGGAACATGTATATCTTTAGTAACGTGGGCTTTGTAACGGGCGTTTTGATGAATATCTGTTTCGATATGTTGTCTTGCGCATTCTCATGACGGATATGGGTGGACAAAGTTAAGACTTTGCTGGGTCTGTGGTGCTGATAATGTTGGCACGAGATAGACCAAGTAGAATGAATGATTTATGCATAGAATAGACGATTGGGTTCGATCTTTAACCGCGCAGTCTGGTCTGTAAACCTAATGATTTTGTTGTGCATGCACATATAAGACTGCTCAGTACTTGAAGAAGCTCCGTTCATGGCCTAGCTGTTATCCCTTGACTTGACCAACGTCGCTCCCCGGTGTCCATTGCCCGTTTATAGGGCAAAGCTCCCGGGGTCGTAGCTCGAGATATTGATATGATACCAAAGGGACAATTCCCTCTATTTCGGGTATCAGACATCTCTTGTAGAAGGACAAAGGCATGACGGTTGATGATGTAGGTGCGAGGGATATCGTCGCGAGAAATTCTAGTCGTCTTATTGACCTCGTCCACGGCCGCGGCCTCTACCACCACGACCTCGACCTCGGTCGCCGCCTCGTCCGCCGTGGTCTCCTCTTGACTGACCTCCTCGTCCACCTCGGAAGTTGCCTTGCTGGCCCTTCTGCTGCTCGCTAACCTGGTCGATGATCTCGTCTGGCACTCGTAGATATTTGATCTGTTTGTGGTCAACACCTCTGCATGGCGGAGCGCGGAAATCACGAGAATCTTGCCACTCACGTTGTTTCCTTTCACATAGACCTCTGGTAACCGCACAAACTTATCGCCTTCCTGTGTTTCTTCCGTCAGCATCTCGTCTTTGGAGGGGTTCGTCCTGGCGACCCGGGCGTGCCTACAGGGCTCGTCTGCACCACCTCCTTGAGAGTAAGGTTCATCCATGTATCGCAGGAAACCAAATGTCCGTTGAGCGTCTCGCCGTTCTTGAGCTCGACCAGCATGGGGTGGCCTTGGGCCGCGTTTAGTAAACCGAGGGGTAGCTATGTTCAGAGACAACTCGTTAGCTTCTGCTGCCAAGCGCAATATGAGGCGACAAGGGCTACAAGGTCATAATCGTATCAAATATGAGCAGTTACGCGAACTTACCATTGTGTCGAGGTTGCGCCAGCGGCTGTAGGATGTATGATGCGCGCGCTCGGAGCAGAATGTTGAGAATGGAACACCTCAGTGGAGCGGCTCTTCGGTGAGCCCAAGGTCAAACAAAGGTGAAGCGATGGCGGTTGCGGGCGGCTGTGGACCTCTCTGATTGCATAACCCCGCTATAATGATGCATCTGCAGGATATCATGACGGAAGGGTTTCCGCCCATGCAAGCAAGGTACAGTCAATATTTCCTGAGCTTCTGATCCCCGAAGCACTCGCGGCTTGACATTTACAAACATAATCTTTGATAATCATGCGTCGCCAGCAATTGGTATACGATGGGCTTTGGCGCTGCCTCTGCCCAGCATTTGACGAGCGTGCTTTGCCAAGGGCCCTCAATGCTGCTTTTCCTCTGCGATCAGTGCTTTCAACCCCAAGCCAAGAAAGACCCCAAGACGCGAAGCCAGCCCAACGTCGTCGATATGGGACCATCAACTCGAGTCCCTCCAAAAAAGCACAGTCTCTCGATTCCTTCTTCGAAACCGTACAAAACAAGACTCTTATGTCCAACGCCAAGTCTAACCCGCTGCTCAAAACTGCCTCTCCGAACCTCGAAAACGCATCAACCGAGGACATCGTCGCGGCGCTCAGAGTTCTTCAAGTACCAACCAAGGGGGGAAAGATTGGACAAGTGCCAAATCTACATATGAGAATTGTTCATCTGGTCAAGTTTCTTGTCAAGAAACGGGATTATCCTCTTGATTCGTTCGTCTATGAGTGCATGATGCATGCCATGACGGACCCCAAAGGCTCAGCCAAGGGCGTCCGCAAGCTGCTGGCTGATATGGCTTCAGAAAACGTACCCGCCACTGCCGCTTTGTGCTGCAGCGCCCTAGAAGCTCTGACGGTCCATCCCGACTACGTCTTGCGCCAAGAGGTGGTCGATATGATGCATAACTACTGGCACGAAGTCACTGTACCCGCAAAACAGAATATTGCCGTGGGGATGCTCAGGGAAGGCCAGTACGAGCTGGCCTTGGCTAAACTCACAGAGCTTTTTGAGAGCAAGCAACGAGTCGAGCTTTGGGTCTACGACGTCTTCATTGTGGAATTTGGCAGGGCGGGGTTCCTTGATGAAACCCTTCAGTTGCTTAAGCGGAGGAAACATGCCAAGGGCACGGATGATGCCTTTCGGAGTCTTTTGTACAATGCTCTGGATATTTTCAGCCAAGCATTCCATGGTGAAGGGACAGCCTTTGCGTGGGACTATGCCGTCAAAAACTCGCTACACAACCCCTCCCATGCCGTTCTGGAGAACGTCATGGCAACTGCAGCTGGACATGGGGACGATGTCCTTGCCACCGAGGCCTTTGAGATTATTTCCAGCCGGGGAAGGGTCTCCCAACATCACCGCGAAGCTCTTGTCGATGCTTTGGCGAACAAAGGAGATGTGGTGGGTGCGTTCCAAGCTTTGGCCGCGATGGAGCAAAGCGGTGCTCGTTTCGGCCGAGGCAGCACCCGAAGTATCTACCTGGCGATGAAGAAGAACCCCACACTTATCGATGAGGCAGCTTCGGCTCTATCAGAAATGCACAAGGAGGGTCTGGTTCCGTTGCAGGCAGTCACAGTCACCGTCGAAGCCACGGCCCAGCTTAGTGAAACCGAGGCTGCCATGCCTCTATATCACGACACTTTCTTCCTCACTGGCAAACGTCCTGATTATTTCATGCTGAGGGAGTTGATAATCAACAGCACAGAAATCGAGACGACACATGCCCTCGCAAAGGACTACAACGTTATGGTCCCCAAGGACCAGAGGCCACGAGATGCCTTGAGGGTGTACGATATAATGATACCGGCATGTGCGCAACTTGGCGACTTTGACCTTGCATTTGAGCTAGCAAACACTGCCATGGGGGCGAAGCCCAACACTTTAGAGGAAGGGCAAGATAGCCACAAGCTATGGCGGGCGGCGGCATGGGTCGAGCCTCTTGTCGACCACACTCTCCAGGCTGAGGATGCTCGCGTATGGCCAATCGTGGACGAATTGGACCGAGGCGACGACGGCCCGGCTCAGATGGTGCGCGTACTGCTTCAAAGGCGTCGCATACAGAGAAGGGCGACCGACACTCGCGTTTCACCAAAGGTGTAAGAGTGAGAGCAAAGGCAGCAACGCAAACAGGCCCAACCACAGCGTTGCCTAGGATCATAGGCCGAGGATCAAAGAGAAGGGTATGGTTGAGCCTACGAAAGCACGCAGGGGCTCGAGCTGGTGTTGCTCACGCCTCAAGTGATCAGCTCGGCGGCCGACACTCTCGTGGCCTGTCAGCTACGGATAAGATATGTTGTCCTGGTCATCATGAGCCAAAGACACTTTCCCACTATAATGTCCATGACGTGAGAACCTCAACATCAAGCTTCTCTTTTTACGAGTTGGCTGCGAGGAGAACGGCATCATGGGCCCTATGTCTGGGGGTTATCAAGGTAGTCAGCTCCGAGCTTTCCGGGGAGATGGAGCTATCTCTAGACTCTCGTTCACATGCGCGACGGGCGTCGATGGGTGTCAGCGGGCGGACAATTAGTGCCAATCAGGCTCTTGTCGAGTCATCTCGCCGAAGGGTGCGTTATGCTGCTTGTGTGTATACTCCGAGAGGAGGATGAGTCTGGAGGGAGATGCTTGGTCCGAGTCGACGGAGGAAGAAGATCTGCAAGAGTGACTCAGAGGTCATTGCAAAGAGATTTCTGGTCGTATTAGCTCCATATCGATTCAGTCTTGAGCAACAGTTGGGATATATGCGTTGGACCTTGTATGAATAATCTCTGTCTTGGCATTGCGGCTCAACCGGGGGGACCTTGGACCGAACGGTGATTAATCAAGATTGGACCAGGGGGGTCGTCTATTACCCGATTGGGCAAGTTAGCTTCTATCTAGACTAGGAGCACGGCGCGATTTCTAAGCCTGGGGCCATGAATAACGTGTGTGGCTGGATCAACGGCATTTGGCAGATGCATGACGGGTGACGAGTCTATTGATTTAGAGCTGATAACAAGGGGGAACTAGCTACTTTAGGTAATAAATGTGAACATGAGGCCAGAATCTATGGTGATGCTTACGACAAGTATCCAACTCGCTGTTAGGCTACGAGTTGGCCTTCAAGTGCAGAAGATAACGTGAGAGATAATGTAGTTCTTGAAGAGCAAGAAAAGGATATAAACGGGGTTTAGGTGACGTCTCCCATCGTCGTTGCAAAAGCCGAACCCAGGATCCTGTTACCAAGCCATCGTGCTAGTGCTCACGGATCTACACTCTACGGCGCCAATCACAACGAAGCAGATACCAGACATCTACGAGATCTCACAAGCAAGGGATGTATAGTACATGAGTAATGAGCTCCGTATCGCAACTTTCCACGGCTCTTCCGGGGGGGATAGCATGCCATGATACTAACAACTCTAATCCGACCAACCACCAGCAACCCACGACTTGGATCTCGCGTCAGCCCTAAACACCACTTAGGTCCGGAGCAAGGGGTCTAGGTACTATCAGGTTTGCAATCCCTGCCTCCCTCCGAGCACGCCTTGGGCCAGATTAGTAATGGAGACTGGTGAGTTGGGCCGAGTGGCTTGCACGATAACGACAAACTTGCGTGAATAGCCTTGGGACGTTTCATGCTTCTTACCAACCCAAAGTCCGAGTCCGAGAGAATAAGCTCGGTGATTAGCTTCTCGGGTGATGAGCGACGATGGCTGCCGCTTGATTACCCAGCATGATGGAGATCGCGGGGAAGCCCTGTGTGCGAGGGCCGGTACGGATGAGTATAAGATGGGATGATGACGCCTCGAGAGAAGATGGGACTTTGCTTTTGAACATATTATCTCAACAAGATTAACCGCTTATATCTGAGTGCTCTCTTCTGTCAAGACCCATCCATACCGAGACGACCCCTATTTCTCATAGCCCGTTGACTCGACTCACATACCCGGAACTCAACTCCCCTTCGCAGCAGCACAATGGCAGACATCATCCGAGACGCCCCCCTGGGGCAGCTCGTCCGCTTCCTCACCAAGAACCGCTACTTCAAGTACCCAGAGGAAAAAGCCGACTTCAAGCTCCCAGACCCCTGGATCGTCCTCATGAACAACCCCGACGCCGTCGTCGACGAGGAGAGCCCCAACTCGGGCAACGTAGACATCACGGCCCCGGCGTCGTCGGTCTCGTCCATCGTCTCCGGCGAACCGGACGCCGAGTCCAAGCCGCGGAGGAAGCCCGAGCACCACGAGGACCCGGAGCGGGCCTCGCGCCGCGACGGGACGCCCCTGAGACTACACCGCACGCGCTCGGCGCAGGAGACGCAGGCGAACACCATCGACCGGATGCAGGCTGATGAAGAACACGACATGGAAAAGGTCCAGTCCATCCCCATCGTTCCAAGAAAGACAAAGGACGGCGCTATCCTCGTGGACTGGTACTACAGCGACGACACCGAGAACCCGCACAACTGGTCCAACAACAAGAGGCTGGGCATCACGCTGATCATCTGCTTCTACACCTTTGTCGTGTACACCTCTTCGGCCATCTACACCTCGTCCACCGAGGGAGTCATGCGAGCCTTTGGCGTCAGCCAGCTCAAGGCCACGCTCGGTCTCTCCCTGTATGTGCTTGGCTACGGCATCGGTCCCCTGGTCTTCTCGCCCCTGAGCGAGATTCCTCGCATCGGCCGTAACCCCGTCTACATCGTCACCATGTTCCTCTTTGTAATCATCTCCATCCCTACAGCGCTCGTGGGAAACTACCCCGGCCTCATGATCCTTCGTTTCCTCCAGGGCTTCTTTGGCTCGCCGTGTCTGGCCTCGGGCGGTGCGTCGCTCGGTGACATGTACAGCCTGATGGCTATCCCCTATGCCATGATGGCCTGGGTCTCTGCCGCCTACTGTGGACGTAAGAAACATCACCATCCCCTCTCGTGGATAGCATCATGACTGACTTATCTCGTAGCTGCCCTCGGCCCCCTGATCAGCGGCTTCGCCGTGCCCGCCAAGACCTGGCGCTGGTCGCTGTACGAGAGCATCTGGGCTTCTGCCCCCATCTTCATCCTCATGTTTCTCCTCCTCCCCGAGACGAGCGGTGCCAACATCCTGCTCCGTCGTGCGAAGCGTCTCCGCAAGGTCACGGGCAATGGGCGCTTCATGTCCCAGAGCGAGATTGACCAGCGCAACATGAAGGTCTCGGCTATTGCTATCGATGCTCTCATCAAGCCCATGGAGATCACTCTCAAGGATCCCGCTGTTCTGTTCGTGCAGATCTACACGGCCATCATCTATGGAATCTACTACTCTTGTAAGTGTCACCCCCTGTTGACCTCTGCCGTGTCACTCAGTGTGCTAACATGTCACTCAGTCTTCGAGGTCTTCCCCCGTGTCTACCCCGTCTACTACGAGATGAACCTCGGCCAGATTGGTCTTGTCTTCCTCTGCGTCCTGATATCATGTCTCATCGGCGTTGGCATATACACCTCATACCTCTACTTCTACGTAGACCCTCGCATTGCGAGACTCGGCTGGCCTATCCAAGAGTTCCGCCTCATCCCAGCACTACCAGCCGCCCTTGGGCCTACCATTGGGCTCTTCCTCTTTGCCTGGACGGCTCGCGCGTCGATTCACTGGATCGTGCCAACCATCGGCATCACCATCTACGGTGCAACCGTCTTCATCGTCATGCAGTGCATCTTCGTCTACATCCCGCTCAGCTACCCAATGTACGCTGCCAGCCTGTTCGCCGCCAATGACTTCTTCCGAAGTGCTCTTGCTTGCGGCAGCGTGCTGTTTGCCCAGCCGCTGTTCGACAACTTGGGTGTTGCCAAGGGCACGAGTCTGCTCGGCGGGTTGAGTGTCATCGGCATTGTGGGTATCTGGTTGCTGTACTTCTATGGCGCCAGGCTGCGATCTCTTAGCAAGTTTGCCGTCTCTGAGCATGTGGAATAGGTGCAACTGATACCCTCACGGTCCAACGGTAATTGGACAGATAGTCATGTAACGGAGAGAAGGAATTCCGGATAACACAATGTGATGGAAATACCATGCAAGGCAAGGAATATAGCTAATTTGATAGACGGCGCAAAGGATAATGAGATATGAATTCAAAGTAACAAACGCATCCTATGCATGCTATTCCACACATCAAGCGACAAGATTCAGTACAATCCGTAGCGTCCAGTCCTGGGCGCTCCAATGGGTATCTCTAAACATAGCTAAATCAAGTCAAATGTAAACCGAGTATCCGTGCCGCTGCATACCCCCTAGGTAGCTCGCATTCTCTAATCCGTTACCTATCTTCATCCACCAAAAGCAATTTTCCATACTCACCATACAGACCAGGTGTGACACTGGGCTTGAAATATCCCGCTCTTACACGCCTGACCAAGATCCATAGTTATAGTCAGACGATTGGCCACCAGGGTTGATGGAGGAGTTGTGGGAGTTTTGGAAGTACCAGGCTGGTTGCTGGTTAGCTGCCTGGCCCTGCTGATGCTGCTGGGCAGTGTATGGCGGATAGTGCGACTGTTGTTGCTGGCTGTACGAGTTGCTGCCAACTCGAGTGTGTGGTTGCGAGTTTCCTTGCGAGTTTCCGCGCATGTTAAAGTTCTGGCGTGAGGCCGAACCCGAGTTCGAGCTTGAAGGTTGAGAGTATGCAGGTTGGGACTGATACGCAGAGTTATTGTTGTACGAGCGATCGTTGCGTCCTGAGGAACCAGAGCCAGCCCATTGGTTAGCAGAGCTCGTCTGGTAAGACGTGCTCATAGTAGACGGTGTCGCCGAAGCCATTGACATGGCCATGGTAGCATTTTGGTGGGATATATCGGCGGCTTGCTGCAGCGTTGTTGAGCTTGTCCGATCATACGATCCATGAGCCGGTTGACGAGCTGCTGCGGTATTGGTGTTACTGTTCCGCCCATAGTCGTAGTTAGAACTACCAGCCAGCTGAGCCGTATCTTGACGGGAGGCGGCTCGGGAATTGTGTTGTTGGGTCGACTCAGCGGGGGGCTTGTAGCCTCTCGTCTGGTCAGCAACAGGAGTCCGGGACTGGTGTCGTTGGCTCTGCCTTGATGTTGTGCGAGGAACAGCGGTCTGTTGATAGGGAGACTTGCGAGCCTGTGCCATCATGGTATTGGAAACCGCGGTCGCTTGTTGTATTCCATCAGCACGTTGTACAGGCTCTATCGAGGTGTTTTGGTTCAGCTGCCGCGATCTCTGGCTGTTGGAGCCAGAATATGACATTTGCGGTGAGCCGGATACCATCGTGGCAGCAGGTACATTGTTACTAGAGCTCTCGGCCCACTCTGAGGCTGGAGGATGTGCAGCAGGGACAGTTTGCCCGCTCGAGTGTGTCGGCTCACTCGGAAGGCTTCGTCGCGTCTTGTTCTCGTAGCCAAACGCTGTCCATCGTCGGGTCTCTGTGGGAGAGACTGTTTCAGCCGCAGCCGGTGCAGGTGGCTGCTCCATCGGCTGTGTTACTTCCGGCAGCCCAGTATTATAGGGATGTCTCCCTGGCATTACCATTCTTGGGTCAGTAGTCCCGGGCGGTGGGGGGTGTGAGTATGCATCTGGCTGAGGCAAAACCAAGCCCGAGCTAGATTGGAAGTAGCTGTTCTGCGAAGCATGGAGGTCCTGGGGTGCCGTGTCCGTGCTGGCTGTGACCATGTTTCCAATGTTCATCTGAGGGTACGCTGAGTAGTCTTGCGAAGCGTCTGGCTGAGCATCTTGCTCGACATCATCATCCTGGTCTCCCTCTGCATCTACATCTGCGTCTTGCTCTAGTTCTTGCTCTTCCTCCTCCTCCTCAACGACGATGGCCTCGGACTTTTGTTTCCTGTTCTTCGGTTTTTGGGGCGCGTACTCACACGCAGTACCATAGGAGGTACATTCCGTGCAGGTAGGCCTCTCTTTTGGACACTGCCAGACCGTCAGTTGCATGTCTCAACTTACCATTTATCAGGATGCCTACCTTGGTCTTGCGAGCCTTGCAGGGGAAGCAGGCTGTTCGGGATTTGGCTATCCTCCTCCTCTTGCCAGGTGTCGACGTATCCTCGGCATTTGCAGAGTTGGCGTTCGCCCCGTTGACAACTGTAGATGCCTCGTTATCTGTGCCTGTGTTGCTGTGGGCGCCCGACTGAGGCACGAGCTCCTTGGTCGTCATGGGTCCAGATGGGGTTGTCTGACTGCTCTGAGTCGACGCAGAGGTGTTCGCCTGGGCAGAACCCTCCCTATTGCTGGGATGAACGATCCTCAATCGTTCTGCACCGTACTTGACGAGCATGCTGAGCGACTCTTGTTGAAGTTCAGGTGCCTGATTGGAGAAGATATTGAACTGCTCAGATGACAAGGTAGCTGGGTCGACACCAGCGTTGTTGAGTATGGCGTTGGCCGCCTCCCGTCGACGAGCTGCCTCGGCTGCTGAGACATTGACTGGGAAGTTGACTGACGCAGAAGACTGGCCACCAGGCAGCTGGGATGTTGCACCGTTTGTTGCTGCCTGCCCGTCTCCTCCAATCAGTCCTTGAGGATAATCACTGAAACCTTGCTGGTTCTGCGCCGAGTTTCCTTGTTGCTGCTGTTCAACAGAGTAAGAAGGTCCTCCAGGGCCATCCACCGGCGGTGCTCCAGGATAATCCGGAGGTATCATGGGTCCATCTGGCGGAGCACTGGGTTGAGCGGCGCCATTGTTCTTCTTCTTCCGCTTCCGCGGGTTTCCGTTCTCGTCCTGTGCCTTGAGTGAGTCCCGGGGTTTCCTCTGTCTCTTTTCTGCCTTTCCTTTCCTGGGTGTCTTTTCCTTGGCCTTTTGTTGCTGTTGCTGTAGTTTCTGAGCGCCTGGGCCTAGTTGACGTGGAGGGGGGTTGAAGTATTCTGCAAGCTGAGCGACTGTTTTGTGAAGGGGAGTATGGTCGTACTTGACAGAGATTGCACGGCTGCCGCGGTTAAAAGCAATAGTGACAGATCCGCGACAATCAAAGGCAGGACGGGCTAGTTCAATTCGAGTCAACAAGATGGAATATATTGGTCAACTTTTCTGGACTCACCATGCAGAACTGGGTCTGGTACCCGTTGACTGAACTCGCCTACGATAGCCTTTGTTGGGTTCTTTGCAGTCTGTCGGTTCCATTGCTGAACAGAGTCTCTGCACAGATAAGTAAAAGTCCAGCCCTGAGCCCCACGCGACACCTCTCGAACAGTCCAGATGCTCCCATCCGTAGAGCTGACGATGGAGATGATGTGTTTTGCGACAGATCGCTGCAGTGCGGGATCATCATGGGGTTGGTTCATCAACGTCTCGTTGGCAAAGACAACACGCGAAAGCGACCCTCCAGCCTGTTCAGTCGGCACACTCTCGGACCGAATTCCTCCCAGCGAGGGGTCGATGTTGTTCAAATTCTCCAACGCCCCATTCTCGGACTCGGAGACGGCGAGCTGGAACCGGACTGTGGCCCTCAGCTCAAGCGTGATTGATACATGTTCGGCACGGTTCGGCGTCGCTTTGGCATCAAGGATGCTTCGGAGGTGAAACTGCAGGCCCTCGACGGAATCGCATTGCGGATTGTTTGACGCGGCTGACGATTGCGCACCAAGATTGAAGCTCGAGAGGAAGTCGGCCATGGCGAAGCTGGGGCGTCGCGCGCGGATCGGAGGGTATCGGACCAGGCGAAGCAGCCTGGAGAGGTACTCGTCCGATCCTGACTCCTGCTGAGGCGATGAGTCGGCGAGCGTTGACGACGGGACGTTGTGAGATGGGGTTAACGGGCTACGGCTTGGACGCTTCGCGAACGCGAGCCGTAGTGGGTTGGTGGAGGTGACAGGGGTGGCATAAGCACGAGGCTCAAGCTGGGGCTTGGTGGGCGTGCACTGAGCATCCCGCCTGGAACAGCCGCTAGAAGGTGGCGTGGGGATAGCATCTACCCGCCGGGGCGCTTGTCGACCACTATCACCGTCCATCTTGTGTACCTATCTGTTAGATGTCATGGTAAATCAAAGAAATGAGAATGATACCTAGGGGTGAAAAGTTGTGAGTAAAAGAAAAGTGTACGGTTGAAGTCCCAGAGAGAATTATATGGCCTTATGAGAAGAAGACAAGCATCTGTGAATGATAGATAGTTAACTTCATTCTTGCCATGACATCCATTGGAATATAAATCAGAGAAACGCTCGTATTCAATCGCATCAAGACATCTCGATAAAGCACTGAAACAATATTCGATTGGTCATGAGCCTCGCAAAAAAGACCTAAACGCCAGCTAGCTCAACTACCAGCACAAGCTTATATAAATATAGAAAACCAAGGCCATGTCTGGGCACTAGTTTTCGTCCACCCATTGCTCTACTCTCTCAATCAACTCAACCTTCTTGCCACTCGTGCTAAGACCCTTGGCCCCCAGCAGGTCTCTGAGTTGCACCACCGTCATCTTGGTGATGCCGCCGCCGTCAATCGCGGCCTTCAGCTGTGCCATCGAGAAAGAGGAACCATACGGCTTCTCTGACGTGCTTTTACTCTTCTTGGCAGGTCTATCAGCATCGCCATCATCTGCCTCGCGCTTGGTGGACTTGGCGCGGGAGGCCCGACTAGTCTCGTCTCCCAAAGTCTCGGACCATTCTTCCAAATAACCTCCAGCTCGTTTGCTGATGGCTTTGTACTTGGGCTCCGTCGCGTCTTCGGCCGTTTCGGGTACTTCCTCTTCCAGCGCTAGAGCCTGTAGGATCTTGTAGTGCCACTGCAGAGCGGGGTTTGGATATTTGGACGGGTTGTACATGGCCTTGGGGAGCTGGAGCTGCTGTACAATGGTCCGCATCTGTGTCTTGAGCTCATCGGAGCTTCGCAATACTTCACTCGGTGGGTTGACATTCCGTAGGTCGTCCACAAACGGTAGAGGGTAGATCCAAAGACCTGCAGGCAGGTATGGTGTTCCCGACTCATCATCAGACCGTTCCCTAGAAGGGATGATGGCCGCGAGCATCGGCTGCGCATTGGATCGCGTGATACACCACGCGATGCCAATCTTGTCGTCGTTGAGCAGTTTCTGCCATAGTGCCGTAAAAACTCGTGTCGAACCGACATAGTCTTCTTCACTCGGAAAGATAAAAGTAGACTTCTTGACACTGGCCCATATGGGAAGCTGGCTCCGCGACTTGAAGCCGATGATGCGAATGATTGGCGATCCGAAATCCTTCAGAGTCTTTTGCTCCTCAGGGGCAAAGTAGACGTATTCGCCTCCAAACTTGTAGGCTTTTTTTGTCTCCCCCTTCTCAACCGTTCTCGCGCTGTCCTCGGCAATCTTTGTGGTTTCGCCTGCGACGATCTGCGGCTTTTCGCCATCTAGCCAGATGTAGCATGTGCGTGCAGGAGTCTGACGATGCACAATATTATATCCCTTGACAGAAATTCGCAAACCTGGGGCGATCTCAAAGGGCAGGTTTGAGAAAAGGGCCCGTTTCGCGGTTTGTTTCGAGTTGACGTTGGAGACGAGCGAGCTGAGCAGGGTCAAGCCATCTCCTGACTTGGAGGTTCTAATCTCGGACATGTTGGCCTCGCCGACAGCGTCACGGTAGATAATATCCTTCTTGTGTTAGCCTGTCTGGTGTTATTCATAAAGTGAGTCTTACATCATAGAACTTGCCAAGGTCAAACTTCTCGTCTCCCCGAGTGATTGGGAAGAGATCAATAACGATGCCCAGGTCGTACAGATCCTTGGCACGAACGGCCGCTGCTGACCTTGCCTGCTTATCAGCTGCGTGAGGATCATGGTTGTCTGTTACTATGAACAAACGACGACTGCCAAAGTTGGCTGCCTTTGTTGTAAAGATCTGGTTTGCGCAAAAGAGCACGTTGGACATGCTGACAGTGTCGTCAGCGGGCGTCAACACCTCGTCCTCATCCTCTCCATCCTCGACCAAAGCTTTCAAGGCCTTGACATCCTCTGCCGCCGGAATGTCAAGATCCGTGAAGAGGTAGCAGTGCGGGTAGCCTAAGCCACTGCGGCCATCTGCCGAGTCTTGGAACTTGGACTTTTCGGTACCGAATAGGAGAATGCCCATCATGTCTTTTGGGTTGGAGATGATGCGCTGCTCCATTAGATGGTAGGCGCATTTCAACGCGGCTTGCACGGGACTGTCCCGGTCGGCCTTCTTGGAGTCTGAAGGTGGCGGCGGTTCCAGCATTGTCTTGCTCACGTCTATCGCAAGCAAGATGGCGTCTTTTTGTGCCTTGTAGCTCTAGGAGTGTGTTAGCATGATATTGAACATTGACTTGTAAGACTGCATAAACCCACAGTCTCATCAATTTCCTGTTCTCCTTCATCTTCATCCTCTTGTCGCCAATCCGGTCTAGAGTCTGCCATGATTTCTTGTTTTTTTTTGTTAACGAAGAATGATGACTTTCATTTCGCGGGTGAGATGTAGTTTAAGAGCTGAGAGTGATCTCATGCCTAGCGGGCCATAGCTCTAGGCAGCAGACGCGAGCTTTCCACTGTAACAGGGGAGCGCGTGAAGCTCCAGGCGTCGCGAGGTCACGTGGAAGAGCTATGGAAATCAGAATCCGATTACCAATTCTGTGATTGGCGCGTCACCGTCTGTTTAAGAGTACATCTGGCACCGCGGAGTTTCCGTGCTCCATTGAGTTCCTCTTAGCAGCCATTGCCGCCGTGAATGGTCCGATAAGCTGCGCGGAAAGGCGATCCCGGAGTCCCTGGAGATGCATGCATCATCGCCGCCAGAATAAATAATTCTACGCCCCTCAGCTGTTCTTAAACTGTCACCTCTCACACCACTACGAATTGACCTAATCCCCTTTTCTTCATTATTTACGCTTCCTGCATTGAGCCAATTCATCCACCAATTCATTGATCATGACTCTGCGACGCTCCGGGGGCCAGCTCTACAAGGGCATCTCCCAGGCTAGTTCGCATCGCCTCGCGATGCCCCAAATCGCCAGTCAGAAGCGATACCTGGCCACGCCAGTCCCTCCCGTCACACAGGATGCTACAGGCTCCAAGGGCCCTACAGCCATGGTCTTTCTCAACATGGGCGGCCCCTCGTCCGTTGATGAAGTGGGCGACTTCCTCAGCCGTCTCTTTGTGAGTTGTTCGCCGCCCGGGATGGTCTGGATCTTGCTAACTCTCTCCACAGGCCGACGGCGACCTCATTCCTCTGGGCCGGTTACAAAACTACCTGGGGCCTTTTATCTCCAAGCGACGAACTCCAAAGATCCAGAAGCAATACAGTGCCATTGGTGGAGGATCCCCAATTCGAAAATGGTCCGAGTACCAGAACGCCGAGATGTGCAAGATCATGGACAAGCTCTCCCCCGAGACAGCCCCCCACAAGCCCTACGTCGCTTTCCGATACGCGAACCCTCTGACTGAAGAGATGTATACAAAGCTGCTAGAGGACGGGTTTGGCAATGGTCGTGGTGGTCGCGCCGTCGCATTCACCCAGTATCCTCAGTACTCTTGCTCAACAACTGGCAGCAGCTTGAACGAGCTTTGGAAGTGGAGGCATAGACTCGAAGGTAAAACTACCAAAGAGTCTGGTGATGGCAGCATCACATGGAGCGTGATTGATCGCTGGCCCGTCCACAGCGGCTTGGTCGAAGCGGTTGCGCAGAACATTGAGGCGAAGCTGAAGGAGTACCCCGAGGAGCGACGCAAGGATGCTGTTCTGCTCTTTTCTGCACACAGTTTGCCCATGTCGGTCGTCAACAGAGGTTTGTCCACTCCACCCTACAACTATGTGACGAACCCAACTAACGTGACATTCAGGTGATCCTTATCCCGGCGAAGTTGCTGCAACCGTTTACGCAGTTATGCAGCGCCTCAAGTTCTCGAACCCATACCGACTATGCTGGCAGTCACAAGTCGGGCCTTCTGCTTGGCTGGGACCTCAGACCTCGGATAGCGTGGAGGAGTATATCGCCAAGGGCCAAAAGGACCTTGTCCTCATCCCGATCGCATTCACATCGGATCACATCGAGACTCTGTACGAGCTAGACGAGGAGGTGATTGGCGAGTCCGGCCACACCGATACAGTCAAGCGGGTAGAATCATTGAACGGTAGCCCGGTGTTCATCAGGGCTCTGGCCGACATTGCTGTGGCACATCTCGCTGAGAACCAGGCTTGCTCGGCACAGATGGGACTCCGATGCCCCGGTTGCAAGAGCGAGAGGTGTGCCGAGTCCAAACGATTCTTTGCGAGCCAGCAGGCTGGCCTCGTTTAGGGGAGCTGATCAGTGTCCCCGGTAGCAACAATACTTGCGGACGGGTTAGGCGGTTCAGACGTCACTGTACTATAGCTCTGGCGGGGAGCGAGCGTCATGTGTAGAGGTAATCAAAATAGGGTCTTTTAGGGCATGTCGGGCTAGGTTTGGTACTTGTCAAAAGAGGGGATTTGGTCATCTCCGTGTATAGATATCCATTTTTAGGTCATCGGAGTGTTGCAACTCTTCACTTTATTATTCAGTCTCGGTTCATTGACACGTTTGCGCGGCTACACTTGGATACCTAGGTACTTTTCAACCGGCAAGTGTCCAAAATTGAAGTTGTACGAGTACCTCTAAACTAGATTCTGATGTAGCTCCGATCCAAGGCTCTAGCGACTAGTTAGTAGAGATGAACTTCTAAATATGTATCATGCCATATGTATTTTCCGTGTAATTTCTGCCCTTTCGACAATTGGTAATCCATGCTTGGATCGCGTTTACCCTACATGACTAGTTAGAAAAGAACGTCGATCCCTTCTTTGTCCTAGAATACCGCGAGCTTATACTGTACGCTTTTATGTGCTTAAAACTCATGTTTATCTTGGTTCGGTTACGAAGCCACGCTAAATAATTCATTGGTAGACTGTAGAGAGTCGACGTCGATCAGTTGCATTATGGACATGCCAGTAGCAAGTACCGATGATGGTTCAAATTCCACGAATATTATAAGTAGGTAGAATGTCAAATTACTGTTAGATTAATATTGTAGTCTTACTGGGATACCTTGATCCCCTTCTAGGGTAGTAATAAGGAACATTATAAGTATTAGGTAGGTATGGATGTAATCGAAGAGGAGAGATAACACCTAGAGTTCATTTTCATGAATCACTATGTACCCTATGAACGCATGGTATACGAATGGTATTGCTATCATGCATATCTGGAATGCGGTTACACGTCGCCAATCTATCGCGTAGTACCTCCCTTTTCTCAGCCACCTCTCCCCCAAACAAGGGAGACATCAGCATAATTGACTTGGTGCATGCAAAACACGAGCCGAGCTTGCGTGGTACTGCAGCAAGAGAGTGGATATCGCGGAGGCTGATACAAATTGGCAGGAATTTGGCAGTGGTCATTCAGACTCAAGATACAGGGCGGACGCAACGGACGGATGCAAGCTTGCATAGTACGAGATGTTTGTTACAAGAGTCTGCCCAAGATATGATTGTAGGCTTCAGTAGATGCCATTGAGGCCGATACCCCTACTAATATGTGCTGTAAGTGAGACGAGGTTGGCTTACGTCGAGTGACGTGGATGGATGCCATCGAGAGACGGCAGAGTGGCGCCCGGTCCAGACCCACCAGAAGAAACAATAACTGGTTAAATAAACGGACGCGAGGTTGGACGTGTTTGATGTTTGACGGGGAATAAGATGGGATGGATGGGCTCTAGGACAGACGTGGGAGTGGCCAAGGCGCGGCAATTTGATAACGGTTGGGCGATGTCACGGCACAAAATAGACATGAAGTTTGTTATAAAGTTGAATAACTGCCTCTTCAGACACTCACAGCGTCTGGACCCCCAACTTATGATGTGAGTAATTGCCCTTGTATCAGCCCGACGTGTAAAGGAGCTCTGTCTTAGCCGTAAACATAGTTGACCGACTTTTGGATCGAGGTCACATTACAAGACGCATGTCTTGCTATCCACGAATGCTTCTGATCGTATGTCTCTGGAAAGCTGGCCAGGCCTGTATCGGAGACTATATCATGGGCGAGATGTTTGTGCTACCCAGTGGCATTATCAGGAGGTGGCACAGAAACAAGAGATGGCGATCTCCAAGCAGCCAACTGAAATAACGTCCAAGTGCCGTGCGATGTGACAGTGTTCTGATATCCCAGCACATAATCCACCCCTTTCATAAAGCAGGCAATGAGGCTGTTGCTCAGTGAAGAACCTCCCTCTGGCCATGATCAGCCAATATGAAGCTGTGTACAACCCAGGAAACTATGCTCTAAATAGAACATCCAACTGCCAAAGTCAACACTTCCCTTGAGATTGAGGCCTCAACCCTATTCACCTCGCCGAGACTGCAACGGACAGGTAATTTGCTTGAAGCCTCGGGCGAGCAATCAAAGCTGGAGCTCCCTCCCCAATCTCCCAACAGCTATTCGACCAACCCCTGTCCCGTGTCGTTAATTGGACCCCGTATCGTGCGCAGCCAATCAGCCCGATGCCTGGAGCAGCCGCCAGCAACCATTAGCGACCCTCCGGCAGCCCTGCCCGCTAATCCTCCAGAGCTTGCCCCTGGGCCTTGGGAGTCGGGAGTGCACCCCCTGCCAGGCTAGTCCCCTTGAGGCGTAGCTCGGCCAAACCCCTTTTGTTGCAGGACCAGCCAGCACGCTCTGCACCAAGGACTGCTCTTCAGGCTGGGAGAACAGCACATCGGAATTTCGTCTCCTTGTTTCGCCTGTCGCACCCAAAATTTCCCATCCTCCTCCTCGACTCTCTCTTTTCACCCCCGTTCCTTGCCTCATCATTGCTACTTTCTCTTGATCACCTCATATTGCGCGTGTGAGCAGGTCCCGTGTCGACATCCCGAGGACTCCTTCTACTCTTCGTCTTCACTCCTTGCGACGCCATTGATACGCGTCTCCTGGTAATTCCGGGTGAGTTGCTGTCCTCGTTCCACCTCCTATGTACCCCCTCGAACTATTCCACCACCCGGCGAACTCGAGAAAGCGTGCCCTCGATCGACCCAGAAATCTCCCCGACAACACATCGCAGCATGCGCCTGTAGTCTGGACTTTTCTGTCGACCGTCGGTCCTTCTTGTCGTCTCCCTCCGAACCTCTGCATCGAGCTTGTATAGCTGGCCTTTACCCTGACGTAGCTAACCTCGCACCTACCAGAACCCGTACTTTCCTACGAGTCCCTTCTACACCGATCGTTCTTGATACATCAATATGGGTAAGATGACTCTTTCTTATTGTGAATGCGCGTGTCGGACCACATGGCAAATGTTAGAGGCAGAGGAGAAGGAAAGAGTCCTCCATTCTGGCCACGAGGCCAATCTGGCTCAACGGGAAGCTCAACCAAGTCCCAAACATCGACCATCATCTCTCATCAGCAACAACGCTTCTCGATAACACGACGACATTCGTTCATCGGCATATACTCCTTTTTGGCTCTTCTTTTTGGTCCCTGTTTTTTGGTCCTTGAAAGCATTTCCTCCCCGAGAATCAGCTCATCACCCCAAACCCCTGAAATCAATCATGCCTTTCGACGACCTGGTTCAACATGTCAAGGCTCGCACTCGCAGCGTCCATTTCGACAAGAATACCTTCACTATGACTCCTGCAGCTACAGCAGAGTCATCCAAGAAGCCTTCCCAGGATTCCAAAAGAGCGAGCAGCCTACCTGTCCGACCAGACAATCAGAACCTCCCTCCCCCGTCCACTTCTCGCCCCGCAACCATCCGCCATTATCGCAGCATGCTCGATGTTGATGTCGAAGAGCCTCCAAGTTTGAACCCCATGAAGCCCATGACTTTCGACGAGCTTTACGTCGACCCTGTTCACGAGCCGGTGAACTCGAATCGACCAATTGGCACCAAAATATTGGCCAGCAGAGCGCCTATAGGACCTAGCTACCGATGGATCACGAACGCAACGAGTCAGGAACTTTCCTCGTGCCTCTATCTTTTTGCCAGAGAATATTTACGACATAGATTTTGAAGGACAGTTGGCTAACGGTTTTGTTAATAGCTTCTCCCGGTAGCGAATCTCCGGCTTTGGCCCCTACTGCCTCGCCCCCTAATGGTGAGTTGAGACTCCAAAAGCGTGATCGCGGTTTCAAACTAACTTTATCATACAGTTCCCTCCCAGCCACCCCCGGCTGTTGACAACAGGAACATTGTCCGAAGAAAGCTTACTGGATATGTTGGTTTCGCCAACCTGCCCAACCAGTGGCACCGCAAGAGTGTGCGCAAGGGCTTCAACTTCAATGTGATGGTTGTCGGTAAGTGACGAGCTCTACTGCGCCAAGAGCTATGCTAATCTGATATCTACTAGGTGAATCTGGCCTGGGCAAGTCTACTCTGGTTAACACCCTCTTCAACACCTCCCTGTACCCTCCCAAGGAGCGCAAGGGCCCTAGCCTCGACATTATTCCCAAGACCGTCACCATCCAGTCCATCAGCGCCGATATCGAGGAGGCTGGCGTTCGTCTCCGGCTGACCGTTGTCGACACCCCTGGATTCGGTGACTTTGTCAACAACGACGAGTCATGGCGACCCATTGTCGACAACATTGAGCAGCGATTCGACTCGTACCTCGATGCCGAGAACAAGGTCAACCGCATGAACATTGTCGATAACCGAATTCATGCCTGTGTCTTCTTCATCCAGCCCACTGGCCACTCCCTTAAGCCTCTCGACATTGAGGTCATGCGACGTCTGCACACTAAGGTCAACCTGATCCCCGTCATCGCCAAGTCCGATACCCTCACCGACGAGGAGATTGCCAACTTCAAGGCCAGAGTGAGTTCATCCTGCCGGTAGACCTGGAGCAATTTACTAATCATTCATAGATCTTGGCGGACATCAAGTACCACGGCATCCAGATCTTCGAGGGCCCCCGATACGAGCTCGATGACGAGGAGACCATCGCCGAGAACAACGAGATCATGTCCAAGGTTCCCTTCGCTGTTGTTGGTGCCAATAACGAGATTACGAGTGCCGACGGCCGTAAGATTCGTGGCCGCGCCTACCCTTGGGGTACCATCGAGGTCGACAACGAGGAGCACTGCGACTTTGTCAAGCTCCGCCAGATGCTTATCCGAACGCACATGGAGGAGCTCAAGGAGCACACCAACAACCAGCTGTACGAGAACTACCGTACCGACAAGCTGCTCGGCATGGGTGTGTCGCAAGACCCCAGCGTCTTCAAGGAGGTCAACCCTGCCGTCAAGCAGGAGGAAGAGCGTGCCCTGCACGAGCAGAAGCTCGCCAAGATGGAAGCCGAGATGAAGATGGTGTTCCAGCAAAAGGTGGCCGAGAAGGAGAGCAAGCTCAAGCAGTCGGAAGAGGAGCTCTACGCCCGACACAAGGAGATGAAGGAGCAACTCGACCGCCAACGGTTGGAGCTCGAGGACAAGAAGCAGCGCGTCGAGAGCGGACGGCCAATCGAGAAGGAAGGCAAGCGAAAGGGATTCTCCCTGCGCTAAGCTTCCACCGACCCTCTAACGACTTGCGGACCTTTTCCTCCCTTCTTCGTTGTCTATGTCTGAGTACCCATGATGCCCATACAATACCAGCTCGACGCCCCTCGTTGCATTTAATTCTTTTTTCTTTGTCGCCCCTTTCTCTCACCCCCTTTTTTAATCAACAACAAAACATCGTCCCCTAATCGCCTACGCCAACCGGAACGATTGTCGTACGGAGACGGAACAAAGAGTCATTATGAAGAATAGTCATGCAAGGCGGGCGGTGCAGACTATACGGCCTTGCAGGTGTCTTGGCGGGCTGGAGGTGGTACTGGCAAGCGTTCGACTCTGGCCATGCTGTGGAGAAGCATGTAAGCGCCTTGGGCTCGCCCTCAAACGTGCTGCAAGAAAACACATTTTGGAGACATAAGAAAGTGGCAGGCTATCTTGTGAAGGGTGTTTCATCTCAGGTGCGCTTCTTGCTGGAACAGACGTTGAACGTCCCAACGTGTCTGACACAGTTGGGCTCGTTGTATTCTATACGGGAAAGCCGCTGGCCCATGGCGCTTCTGCCCTTTTGCCTTGCTCTCAACTGTCGCGCCTTCGGATACCCCAATTCCCCCTTGCGGCTTGATGGAGCATCGGCCATGGATTGAACTAGACGGGAGCAGACGGATGGTTAGCACAGGGGGGGAGGTTGAGCAGCAACTTGTTGTATTTTAGCCCATGTATTTGCCGAGACGGGTTGCTTTTTGATGTCTCGACAGGCGGCACGCCCCAGACGGTCATGCGTCGTCTCTTTTCTTGTTTCTTAGCTGGTTTGATCTCTGATTTCTTTAAACACTGGTTTCTGTTTGTTTAGCTTGGAGTCAATCAACACGACGTTTGAGCTTGAATTTGTGATGTTTGCTGAGACCATTGGCTGTGTATACCATGTGAAAGGTTTCTGTTGTCTGCTGAACTTGCTGATGCCTCTGTTATACATGTCTATGACCTGTTGCTGCACTATTCCTGTGCTTGGAGTCAAGGTCGCACTTGTAACGGGTGACTCGACCATTATCTTGGTAACAAAGCACCTGGGTATGGCGGTACCGCGGGGTCGATCATACTTTTAGAACAAGAGTCGCTTTATTCATATAGTACATGTACCTCGCAACTTCCAGACCCCAAACATACCATGCCGTGGGACGCCCCTCATCCTGGAAAAGAGAAATCAAGAGTGAGCATACTGTAGTCGTAGAATCCCATACTCGCATTACGTCGTCCCGCTACCGGATCGGTCTACCTCTTCCGCGAATTCCGCAGGATAAAGGCGCCGACGACACCAGCTGCAACACCGACGCCGCTGAGAATGGCGACGCCCATGAGGCCCTCGCGGGCGACCTTGTCGTCGATGAGCTGGCGCAGGTTGGCGGCCTGGAGGTTGGCGGGCTCCTTGTCGAGGAGGAGGTCGTTGTAGCGGCGGGCCTCGCCGTAGTTGCCGAGCTTGTAGTTGCCGAGGGCGAGGTAGTAGAGGCACTCGCGACGGCGCTCGGGGGAGATGCGGAAGATGTCGGAGAGGAGGCGGACGCCGAGCTGCTGGTCGTTGCGCTGCATGGATTTGACGAGGCCCTTGGGTGTTGTTAGAATTTCGGGCGCGGGTCCTTGCGGGGAGGGGGGGATGTTATACCCATGCGTAGTTGAACTTGGTTTGCACGCCAACCATTTCACCCTCTCGCTCGTATTGGGAGCGGAGGACGTTGAGCTCCGAGGCGTCTAGCGACCTACATGGATGGATGTTAGGTTATCTGGAGTTGCATACATATCGGCGGGAAGGCATGGCAAGGCAGAGGAATACGGCTAGGAGGGGAAGACATACGTCTCGGCGTCGAGCGCATCTATGCACAAAAACTGTCAGTATATGCATGACCTCGATCGTTATGCGGGCATCGGCTAGAAGTGCAGACGGGAACTCACATGGTAGTTCGGTGACCATCTTTGGCTATATGGTGTAAAAGAGCTTGAGTTGCAGGACCGTGTGAGAGCGGTGTACTCAATCGGGGGGGGGTGGTTTAAACCAGAACAATGAGTTACAGACTCTCTCAGTAAATATCTGGGCAACGCAAAAGAGGAGATCAAGAGGCACCCAAGGTCAAAAGGTGTTGCACGTGTTGTGGAGTTGAAGACAAGCAGAAGCAGAAGCACCGGCAGCTGCTTGCCTGCTTGTGGCGGGCGGATGACGATGCGTGGCGTCGGCTAAAGAGCGGTCGAGGATCAGGTGGGGCTCGCGGGCTGATAAGGTGATTGTCGTCGTGGTGACCGAGTCTAGCCTGATGTGGGGGATTTGACGTGGGAGCACAACACCACAGATTGTAGCATCGCCAAATCTCCAGCTGCAACTACAAAACACCCATCGTCCAGAACTTTGAAAAAATCTCACTCGGTTCAAACAAATAATAATCCAAGACTGCATACACGCTTCGAAACCGCCAAGATGCTGCTCGCCGAAGAGCCATCAACTGTAAGCCCCTGAACCCTCGCCCCCCCTGACTCCCCGCCAAACTAATTACCTCTTCAGCTCATCCACCACACCATCGACAACTTCAACATCAACCCCGACAAGCTCGCCGTCTCGCGCGTCACGGAATCCCTCTCTACGCTGCAGCAGGCCCGCGACCTGCGCGTCCGCGAAGCCGAGTCGTCCCTCAAGAAGCTCTCGCGGCAGCTGGCCACGCACACGTCGCGCCACGACGACCTCGTCACCTCGCACTCGTCGGCGGACCACGCCTCCAACATCGCGCGCCTCGACACCCTCAAGTTCCGCACCGCAAAGGCGGCCGCCGACGCCGAGACGGACGCCGAGCGCCTCGCCCTCGCGGCCGCGGACCTCAAGGCGCGCCTGCACGAGCTGGAGCTGCAGGGCGTCGAGGGCGACGCGGCGGTCGCGGCCAGGCGGAGGGACCCCGTGGACGACGAGGTCCTGCTGAGGCTCAAGGTGTACCGCAGCCTGGGCATCGACCTGGAGAGGGATGAGAGGGATGGCGAATGGTCCAAGGCTGTGATACGGAACGACCGCAAGGGGGATGTGCATGTGGTCAACATGGACAAGAAGTTTTCGCGCTTCTTCTACGCAAACTACTTTTGGCAGACTCTGTGAGCTCGGAGGAGATGGGATGATGTGATGATGATGATGGATTCGTGTGTTTGGGACAGGCGTTGGAGGCGTTGGCATATACCAGGAAGAATAGGACACCGAGGGCGTAATTGCGTCGGTTGACACGACTACGAGTTAGTAAGAAAGGCTATAAGATATCTAGAGTCTGCAACGTGCTAGTTATTGACTGCTCTGGGCGTCATGGCAGACTTGATTGAAAAGACCCGTTTTATTGAATAAGCAGACACCGACCGGTCCAACGCCATGAAAGCAAACCTGCCCAGGTATTGTGACACTTTTGATACCTTTGTTGTATGGAACCCATCCCTGAAATCCCATCCCTCGCTTGTCAAACCAAACAAAATATTAGAATACATTCGAGGTTGTAGTAATAACCAAGTCTTTAGAAAATCATGCATCAACAAGCCCTTGCGCAGGGAGTCTCTTGAGACCCTTTGGAGATGTCTTGAGGCTGGGAAAGTAGCCATCGGCAAATGACTTGCTCCCGAACGCGACGCGAGGACCCGATGGGGTCCTTGTGCGGGAGCTGTTGGGAGAAGAGCGCTTAGCCTCTGGGCTTCGGGTACGGCCCTTCATCATGAGATAGCCGCCCTCGCCCGGCGTGGTAGGACCAGAGGGGGAGCGATGGTGATTGCGGCCATGGTGTTGCTTATCAGGCAACTCGAGCCGTGAGTTGATTGTGGTCCATGTATCGTCGTCACCGCCGAGGCGCCATCCACCGACACCCTCAAAGTCTCTCTCTGGGCCTATGCTGGGGGCAATTCCGAAGCCCTTTTCACTGACAGGCGTGGCAGTGCCTGCGGCGGACAATGCGCTGGAACTTGGACGCTGGCGACGACGTCGTAGCGATGACTCGAGGGCCGCAGAACTAGAGGAAGACGGAATCGTATTGTTGAAGAGCGAGCCAGGGGCCGGAGCGTCGTCGCCGAGATGGTGGTGAGGTCGGTAGCTGCGAGGGCTGTACTGGTGAATCTTACGGCCGCCCAGGTAATGGGGCACAAAGGAGAGAGCGACGTCAATGTAGACGGCGAGAACACGGAGGATGAGGACGGAAAAGGCAACGGTAGTGGTGATGCCGGCAAAGACGGCGAGAGGAACGGTGACGACAAAGAGAAAGGGGACGACAAAGGCGTAGACGGGGTTGAGGAGAGCCATGGGGACTAGCAGGACATGGCCACGAGAGGAGATTCCGGGAGAGGCGTGAGAGCGTCGACGCGGACGGACAGTGGGTAGATGGAAGAAGAAAAGAGAGGACAAGAGAAGAGGACAAGAAGGGCCTTGAGCTACTACATGCCGCTGCTCCAAGGGGGAGGAGATATAGTCTATGTCGTCGAGTAACTTGTGTATGATAGGACGGCGTCGTCCGGGGAAGCAGAAGCCAGGCGCCGCAAAAGAGGCTGGGGGATGCGTAGATTCCCTTCTGGCTCGTCTTATCTCTGGGGGACCAAGGTTTCAATGGGGTTACAACGCAGGATGCGGGGAGAGACAAGATCTACCGTCCGAGTGTTCTATTGCGACTTGAACCGAGAGAGAGAGAGACGAAGACGAACAAGAAGAACAAGTTGGAGGGTGACAGTCGAGGGGCAATCACATGTGAATGGCGTAGGTTGTAGCAGGCTCGTCGTACGGCAGCAACCGGAAAAAGAAGAAGAAGCGTGGGCTTGGCTGCTTAGGGCGTGCGGGGAACCAAAGGGTTGATGCAAGCGATTGGAATTGACGTTTTCGAGGTGCGAGTAGAGGAGGGCAGTAATCAAAGGGATTGGAATTTATTACTAGTACTAATTACTGCTGCAGTTGGTTACCTATCCATCTACCTTGCTTGGCTCGTCATGATGGTGAGATTGAGATAACAAACTGGATAGGCGAGACGAGATAGCAGAGCCGCCCGTGCATGTAGCAAAGATACAAGACCGTGAGATGAGAGGGCTCGACAGAGTTCAACGTATAGCTATGTATGCCACATGAGCATGAAGCCGAGGCATTCGACAACTACTACATACAATTCTCCTCCTCCAAGTACCAACATTACTGACCATGTCCTTACTGTATTTAGTAGTAAAACTCCAAACAACCAACACAATAACAATCCCCCCAGCATCGAATCCGCCATCATGGTCCGGATCGCCCCCTGTTTTCCCCGCCATCCGATGAACGAACCTCATCTCGCTTCACCCCTTCGATGGATGATCCACACAGGCATAAACCCCGCTGACATCACCAGAGCCTCCACATTCAAACCTCGAGCTCTACGTATCAATCAGTCAATCAATCAATCAAACTCTTTTGCATCACTCAACTTGACCCGTGAACCTAACCCGGCGTCGATATCAGAGGGGACAGCAACCATGTGCCAGCTCTCACACGACGGCCATGTCGAGAAAACCCCCCGTAGAGATGCTGTTCCCTTCCCCTGGCATCTGCCCATATGTGATGCCCACTGCCATCCAACAGATACCATGGAGTCGGTAAGCGACATCTCCTCCATGCGCGCCGCCGCCGTCACCATCATGGCCACCCGCGCCCAGGATCAAGACCTGGTCGCAAGAGTCGCCGGCGACCATTCCAGCACCGACACAAGATCCCATCTCACCCAAGACTCCCCCGGCTCACAAGGGACCTCGGTCGTCCCCGCCTTTGGCTGGCATCCCTGGTTCACCCACCTCCTCTACGACGACTCCGCCCAAGAACCGACGTACCGGCCCAGCTCCGGCTCCGGCCCGGACCACGCCGCAAAGACGGCCCACTACACCGCCGTCCTCCAGCCGGAGCCGTCCTCCGACTTTGTCGCCTCGCTCCCCGCCCCGACGCCAATCTCATCCCTCATCAAGTCGACCCAATCCCGCCTGACAAGCCATCCTCACGCTCTCGTCGGCGAAATCGGCCTCGACAAGGCCTTCCGCATCCCCGAGCCCTGGGACCCATCCGGGCACGCCGAGCGCGACTCGACACTCACCCCCGGCGGCCGCGAGGGCCGGCATCTCAGCCCCCACCGCGTCAGGATAGAGCACCAGCGCGCCGTGCTCGCCGCCCAGCTTCGCCTCGCAGCAAGGACCCGCAGGGCCGTCAGCGTCCACGGCGTCCAGGCCCACGGCGTGCTGCGCGAGGAGCTCGCGGCGACGTGGAAGGGCCACGAGCGTGAAGTCATGACGCGGCGGAAGCGCCGTCTGATTGCACAGGGCGCCGAGGACTTTTCCTCGGACTCGGACGACGAGGGCGATAAGCCGTATCCGCCGCGGATATGCCTGCACTCCTTTAGCGGCAGCGTCGAGGTTCTCAAGCAGTACCTCAGCCCGACCATCCCCGCGCGAATCTTTGCCTCGTTCTCTTCAGCTGTGAACCTGAGCACCGAGGCTGGTCGTACGCGCACCGACGAGGTGCTGCGCGCCCTGCCGGATGAAAGTGTGCTTGTGGAGAGCGACTTGCATATCGCGGGTGAGGACATGGACTGTGCGCTGGAGGACATGTATCGACATGTATGCCAAGTCAAGGGCTGGGACCTCGAGGATGGAGTCAAGAGGATAGCGAAGAACTACAAAGAGTTTATCTTTGGGTGAAGAGCGTTGTCAAGATTGGTGCCAATGGCATAGATAAAGAAGCGAGGCATGTTTTGAAGATTGATGTTTGTAATTTCTATCTATGCTTGGCTCAAGCGAGAGAGGTATGCATGTGAGGAACCCGTATTGCACCATATAAACGTCAAAACATTCAGGCTTTCATCCTGACAGCCCGTGTTAGGGGTAAAAAAGGCCATTACCAGAGACCACCCCCATGACTCCATCTATGCACACGTAAAAAACAACTAAAAGAAAACTCCGGTATATTGCTTGCAGACATGAGAAAGGAAATCATTCAGTAGCCGTGCTCATTGCTTTGAATCACCGAGCACGTCGTTTATGTTTGACCCAGTGGTCGAAGGCGTGTAGTCGGAGCTGCCGGGGGTATACCGGCATCCGTCCGACACGACCGAGGAGTCGTGCTGCTCGTCGTCGTACGAGGGCAGGTTCTCGTCGCTGACGAAGCCGGGATAGGCCGTCGCCGCAACGTAGTGCGGGACCATGGG
>JABEYC010000098.1:0-56584 GCA_013266195.1 Fusarium zealandicum | reverse complement strand
GGCGATGGCATAAGCCTCCGGGCGCAAGCATAACGGCCCCGGCGTCCCGGCCTCATCGGACAAGTACTCCGGCGGTGTTGGCGGATGGTTCAGCGGCGGAGCTAGTGGAGGTGGGTGGTGGTTGATAGATCGTGATATCTGGCGGGAATGATTGAATGACTTAGAACAGAGTGTTTATTTATAGGAGCAAAGTTTCAATAAGCTCTCCATCGTCGTGGAAGGACTTGGTCGTAGTAGAAATATAAATATCATTTTGCACTATTACAACTGTTGTCAATTGGTTTATCGCTTGATACCTGTTTTACAACGATAAATCCTCAACGATGTTCACGAGCATGATCAGTCCACCACTCACAAAAATGGAAACTTCTATATGATCCAACGTCAATACTAACATGTCCGTTTATTAGATGAATTATTGGCCTTGTAGTAATTATAGCTAATATGTGATTTACAGCACTGACTATTCTTTGACATTTTAGCGTCTTTCATTACGGTAGGTGAAGTGCACCACGTATGACGGGCCAGAGTCTATTTCTCCGCTTTTGGCCGCTATGTCTTGGTACCTTAGTATCACCAGCCTCAACAGAGCCCAAATGAAAGGGTATTTTTGATCTTTATCATCCATCTGATTCTCATCAAGATAATGGCTGCGATGTGATGTCGCTTTATGTCATGACCTACTGGTACGTTTATCATTGCCTAATTTAGGGTCCGGAACAAGTACCGCTAATTTACTACATTTTAATTGGCCCGGACATATTTGATGAATGTCACCGACAGGTGGATCGCCCGTACCCCAATTGGTGGGGAAGGAAATTTCTTATGCGCGCCTCTTCAATTCCATGATCATGCTCTTATAGAGAGCCCCAGGAACAAGCACAGACGCTGTCGCAACAAGTTTGGGTTGAGTCACGGTAATTCAAGATGCCCGCGAGCGAGATACTAGGCGGCGAGGTTGAGCGCCAGCCTCGTCTTCGCATGCCGCAAGAAACACGCAATGGCATCTTCCACAACGAAACGTCGCCTCTGCTCCCTCCAGCACCGCAAGCAGGAGATGGAATCTCGAAGCACTCGAGTGAGGCTCACAGCATGTGGGCCGAGCTCAAACTCCTCTGCCAGTACTCTATTCCTCTGATCGCGACCTATCTTCTCCAGTACTCTTTCACAGTCATCACGACCATTGTGGCCGGCCGTCTGGGCCAGTCCGATCTCGCCGCCGCTAGTATCGGCCTGACAACCATGAACATCTTCGGCTTCACCCTCATCGAAGGCATGGCTACTGCCCTGGACACCCTCTGCGCCCAGGCATACGGCTCTGGAAGACTCACTGCTGTAGGGTTGCACATCCAGCGCATGCTCGTCTTTATGATGGTTGCCATAATCCCAATTGGCGCCTTCTGGCTATGCTCGCACTGGATCCTCCCTCTGATCGTGCCCCAGCAGGATCTCGCGCTCAAGGCTGCCTCTTTTCTGCGTGTTAGCCTGATTGGGCTGCCAGGATACGCCTTCTTTGAGGCGGGCAAGAGGTTTCTGCAAGCCCAGGGACAGTTCGGACCTGGGATGGCCGTGCTCATCATCTGTGCGCCTATCAATGGCTTCTTTAGCTGGCTTTTCGCTATGAAGTTTGGCATGGGCCTCGATGGTGCTGCTTTCGGACAGGCGCTTGCGACTGTCTTTCGACCTCTTCTGCTGCTACTGTACGTCGTCCTTTTTGGCAAAAAGTCCAAGCAGTGCTGGGGCGGATGGGATGCTCGCGCTGCTTGTTCCTTCAAGGAATGGGGCCCCATGGTGAGGCTGTCTTTTGCCAGTACCGTCGTCAACGCCGCTGAGTGGCTCGCTTTTGAGATACTCATGGTCAGCACCTCGTATATCAGCACCACTCATCTCGCTGCCCAGACCGTTCTGAACACGCTCTCTATCGTCATGTGGCATATCCCCTTCTCTGTCAGCGTTGGGATCACCACGAGAATTGGACATCTCGTCGGGTCTGGGGAACTGACAGCTGCACGCCGAGCCACAGCCTTGTATGGTATCGTGTTCCTGGCTATCGGTATATTTGACGGTCTTTTCGTTTATCTTATGCGGCAGCCGCTGGCCAACCTATTCTCGGACGACGAGGCCGTGAGAGATCTCGCAGCCCGATCCATGATGGCCGTTGGCGTCTTCCAGATCATCGACTCCATCATTGCCGGAACCAATGGCGTGCTCAGAGGATTGGCGAAGCAGTCTGTCGCTGCATGGGTGGTGATGGCCGTCAATTACCTGGCAGCCGTGCCGTTAGCCATGTGGCTCGAGCTTGGGAGCCCAGACTTGAAGCTTGACGGGCTTTGGATTGGTCTTGGGAGTGGCATGGTTGTCATCGCGGTAATTGAGTGTGCGTATCTGAAATGGCTCAACTGGCAAGACTGCGTGGAAGAGGTTAAGGAAAGGGAGGACGAATGAGCTTAGATACGTCAACCATCCAATGTAATGGCTGTTGGGTACTAGGATAACCGCATCACTCAAGACTAGACTTGAGAAATTATTTCGCATTCTCGCCTGCTATGTTTTATAGCTAGAGCAACAGTGGCAGCTTATTGATCTCCACTATTAGAACTACAGCCATCAATAAGAATTAAGGAAACTATGGTGTTTCTTTTCACATACTTGTGCTTCCATATCTATTATGCGTGCGCTTTCAGATACTAAGCCATGTCTCGTGGTTATTGTATATATCCCTTGACAGGACTCAAGGCCTTGTACTCGCATCGACAACGCCTCGATCCAATTGGCCCATGTAATCTAGGATTTATCTGAACGAGATCACATGCGAAAGAGCTACTCTGGTTGTCTATATATATCCAGCAGAACGTAATGCTTATCGTTGCTCTACCTATCTTCGATGATTATCATAAGCGAAGGTTGATGTATCGATGGAAATCAGAGAAACTACCTTACCTCAGGAAAGCTATGAGTCGCTCCAAGGGATATTGATCTAGGTATGGTCTAGTTTATTCCTTATGTAATAATGTCACGATTGGCCAAGACTGGGGCGGTGTTTATTCATCCGTTGTGTTCTTGGAGGATAAAACCCCCAATCCAGATGCTGGCGGGGTGAGATTACTAGAGACCAAAGTTCTTTTTCAACCTCTCTCGCCTTAAGACATTTGAGTCCTAATGCTCGGTTATCAGGTTGTATCCACGACCGTGATAGGCAGGTAGTTCAGGGTGAGTTTGCAAAAGTCCTTGAAAAGCTACAAGTAGAGTCAATCTTGGACTAACTGCATACCGCTTTTTCCCTGATCAATGATCCATGATCACGGGAAGTTGGCCTTGAGTCGTTTGAGATCTTGAACATCTCTCGGAGAGCAAGTTTGATCATGAAAGGGCTATCTTGCATTTCAGCGTTCTAGACGTCATGCAATATCCTGATGGCGTTTCTATAATAAAACCATTAACCATCTCTTTGTCTCCTACCATCAAACCCTCAAGCTCCTGCGAATTTGGAACGATAAACAAGGGCAACTCGGGATATCTATACGCTAACCGGCGTTGAAAACTGAATGAGTCATCATAGTTCATCAATCTCTCCGTCGGAGGCTGTGATACGGGCCGACGGGCTTCCCTACAGACATTGTTCGTAATCCGTTCCGTACAAATGGAGGTCAAACTTCTTGGTCTGCCTCCAAGATACGCTATGCCAGACCGGTCGGGTAAAAAGTCAATGCCTAACCTTGCATGCAAGCATAATCCCGACATCAGCAATTGCGGCTCCGAACAGTCCCACATATCGTCTTGCTGTGGACCAGGTAGACATTATATAACGCACATCTCCTGCATGCTGCTTGTTAAGTCCATGATTCGACAGGGAATCTCGCTGGACTAGGGATGGGCCATTCGGCAACGTGTTCAACCTGTAACTCCGCTTGCGTACAGCCTCTTGTTTGTTCAAACATGTACATACGTAGCAGGCCTGGGAGGAGTTGCGGGCTCCTTCGCTTAACCAGCTAACATCGCTTTACTGGTCGCCACGAAGCTTCTCCACATTCGAGCCAGCAGGTATGTTGATCATAACCATACTGGAGACATTTGACAGTCTGTGTATCCTGGGAGTTCCATTATCACTGGCTAATTGACTTAAAGAGGGTGGAATCCACTTAAAAGAGACACCAGAGGAACCATGAAGATCAGTTTTCCTGTATGTACTGCAGTAATATTGCATTGTCATCTGATCTGATCAAGGGACACGACGACTTTTTATCGTCTGGAGCCCCGTTATGAGTTGACTGGTCAATGCTCTACTATAGCAAGGGATTTGACTCGCTCCGAGGGATGAGACGGTAACGTTCTTGGCGGGGTTATATGGGTATGGGCTTTATGGGGCGATCGGGTTTGAAGATCTCATGGGGCCATTAATGCTATAATGGTCTCACTTTGGGTTGCTAGGCTTTCTTCGAACCACATAAGATCATGAAAAGTTAGAATGTCGCTGCTAAAACCAGCCACTAACGCCCCAGTCTTGAGTGAACAACTATAACGTAGTAGAGCTAAGCAGAACTAACCTCACTCGGGACCAGCTTCCGAGACCCGCGAACTAAGGCGCCTCGACGGGAGTTTTGTTTGTTTCAGGACTTGAAAGGGAGTATAAGCAGCCGATCAAGGTCGATCCCTAGCTACGGCTTCATCGTGGGTGGAGCACCGTCCACATTGTCTGCTCTAGACTCGGATTTAAAAGCCTGGCTATAGGCCTGGACCGCTCCCTCGCCTCGGCAATCATGATGATTCGGCGTCGTGTTGGTGGCGTTAGACAATCAACACAAGTGCGGGGGTTCTCGATGAGACGTTCCGTCATAAAGGTTGGTATAAAGCTGGGGTGAGGGTGTGATTTTCTGCGATACCCCAACCTCGTTCCTCTCTCCCATCCGACTCCAGACCCCCTTACCTAGAGAAATACTGAATCATGGCTACCAACGGCCAAAAGACCCCTTCCCTCGACCTCACGGACAACTTCATCCAGATCATTGATGGACAAAGCGCCCCGACCAAGGAAACTCGTCATGGCATCAACCCTGCGACCCTAGAGGCCAAGTCAGACGTCCCCGTGGCCACCGAAGAGAGCCTGGACAAGGCTGTCGAGGCGGGCAGAAAGGCCTTCAAGTCTTGGTCAAAGACACCCTATGAAGAGCGGAAGCGTGCCGTTCTTGCATGGGGCGACGCCGTGGATGCCCTGAAGAAGGAGTTCAGCCAGCTCCTCACCTCTGAGCAGGGAAAGCCCGTAAGATTCGATCGTTTCCACACGTGATACTTGTACTGATCGTCGCTTGAAGACAGCCCAAGCCGATAGTGAGGTAGAGGCCGCCATTGCATGGATCCGCGGGCAGGGAAGCCTTGACCTCCCCGAGGAGGTCGTCGAAGATGATGAGAACCGCAAGGTCGTGACACGATACACACCTCTGGGTATCGTCGCAGCAATCGTTCCCTGGAACTTCCCTCTTATGCTGGCGGCCGCAAAGATTGCCCCCGCTCTTGTGACTGGCAATGTCATCATTGTCAAGCCTTCGTGAGACACTCTTTTGGTAGACCCGAGACATTCCTAACCTGTGAGACAGGCCCTTCACTCCCTACTGTGGCCTGAAGCTGGTTGAGCTGGCTCAGCAGTTCTTCCCCCCTGGCGTTGCGCAATCGCTCAGCGGCGACGATAAACTCGGTCCTTGGATTACCAGCCATCCCGGCATCGACAAGATCAGCTTCACAGGCTCGACTGCTACCGGAAAGCTGGTTCTACAAAGCGCTAGCAAGACACTCAAGAGAGTGACCTTGGAGCTGTGAGACATGCCCTGATCCGGTATTTGACTCCACATAGACTATAAAGCTAACACATGTACAGTGGCGGTAATGATCCCGCGATCGTGCTCTCCGACGTGGACGTTGACAAGGTTGCGGAAAAGGTAAGAGTTCCCATTTTAAAGCACTAGAAGATCCCTTACTGATTGTTGCAACGAAACAGACTGCATTCTTTGCTTTCCTCAACTCTGGACAGGTATGTATCACCCAAGAACCAGGCTGCCATGTGGCAGATCAGGAGACTGACCCAGAAATAGATCTGCCTCAACGTGAAGCGTATCTATGTCCACGAGTCAATCTACGAGCAGTTCAGGGATGCTGTTGTCAAGCATGTCAAGAAATACACCTTCGGCGACGGTTCCAAGGAAGGAAACAGCCATGGCCCAGTCCAGAACTCCATGCAGTACAACCGCGTCAAGACATTCTTCGATGACATTGAGAAGCAAGGATGGAAGGTGGCTACGGGTGGAAAGTTCGACCCTGAGCCCAAGTCCGGATACTTCATCACACCTACTGTCATCGACAACCCCCCCGATAACTCTCGGATTGTCGTCGAGGAGCCTTTTGGTAAGCATTGTCCACCCATCAGACCTCTTGGTACTTTGCACTTTACTAACCGAGTTGAAAACAGGCCCCATCCTTCCTCTGCTCTCCTTCAAGACTGAGGACGAAGTGGTAGAGCGTGCCAACGACACATTGATGGGTCTGGGAGCGTCTGTCTGGTCCAACGACATCGGGAAAGCGGAGAATATTGCACGACAACTCCAGGCTGGTACCGTTTGGGTCAACAACCACTTTGACCTTACACCGATGGCACCTTTTGGCGGACACAAGGAGAGTGGCATCGGCTCTGAGTGGGGTCTCAACGGCCTCAAGGGCCTCTGCAACGTCCAGACGCTGTTCCTCAGCAAGAAGATTGTTAGCTAAGTGCTGCTTTTAAATAGTAATACTTTCAGGTTCTGTTCAGCCATAGCAATGTGAACTTGTGAACAAGGATCTGCGAGGTAATGCCAAAATCGGAGTTGATAAGGCATAGTAATTTAGTGCTCCGATAATTAGAGCGGTAGTCGTAGGGGGCATCATGACTGCGGTTGTTTGAAGTGGCTGTAGTAATGGAAGGATGGTATGAGAAGTGTTGATGATTTGTGATGGCATTACTATTGGATGTCGAGAACGACAAGAACTTGCATATCAATTATAGAGCCTCACTATTTCTACTACGTTAGCGACAGGGGGGAACTAGATATGGCTTCAGTTTATGAAAATAATTGAGCTTGTAGTCTACTGAGACTTGTCAAGGGGTTGGCTATCATACAATGTTCAATTCCAAGACGAACCTTGCGAAACAAAATCCTTGACCGTTTCGCGAAAGGTTCGGTATTCATAACCAAGCTCACTACCGGCAGTTTCTCCATCAAGACTCTTACTTTCATCAATATCTTGTTCCTCCAGATGAACCACCTGCCTCAGGTCCGGGAACTCCTCCGATACCAGCTGAGCGGCCAGGCCATAGGAGAACTTCTCTGGCGCGGTAGGGGTAAACCGCTTACCCCCTGCTTCCTTGACCATGAGAGACTGAACATGAGCAACAGCGAGGTCTCGGACGTCGATCCAGAAAGGAACCTTTGGCACGGGCAAGGGAGAAGCACCACTGGCGACGGACCAGAGCACAGCATTTGACTCGTTGAGCTTGTCGATGCTCGAAACAGCATGCGCAACGGGCCCGAATGTCATTGGGGGGCAAAGAGTAACAAGGTCAAAGGTTGGCTTTCTTTCTTCCATGAACTTCCATGCTTCGAGCTCGGCAAACTTCTTGGAGCCTCGATAGGCCACGACAGCGTCGGTTGTGGGAGCAGCAGCCTCGCCGTAGGTGAGAGGGTTCCAATCTTTCCCAGTGTACGCATAAGAGCCTTTGCGAGCCACGTCTACCACGGAGGCGAACGAAGAGGTAATGACCAAGCGTGAGATGCTGGGGTTGGTTGTGCAGGCCTCGAGGATTGACCGCACTCCGTTTATGGCGGGGATGATGAGTTCTTTTTCGTTGTTGGTGGTGGCGTACGTAAAAGGCTATAACTTGGATCAGTCTATCACTCCTCGGCAGACGAAGCAGGTGTTGCGAACGCTGGCCACATGTATCACGCCATCGACGCCTTTCACTGCGTCCGCGAGCCCGCCGGGGTTTTCGAAATCCTGGATCTGTACGAACTCGAGGTTCTCTGCGTGCTGCGGGCGGGCTTCTCTCATCGTGTTCCCCTTGTCTAGAGATCTCGTTGCCCCGCGCACTTTAATCCCGCGCTTGAGCAGCTCATCGACAACATGGGCGCCGATGAAGCCAGTGGCGCCTGTGACGAGGACGAACTTGCTGTTGTTGGCTGTTAGCGGTTGCGACGATAGAGGGTTAGGTTTAACCATACTGTGTTTCTTCTGGCATGGTAGATAATATTCAAGCGGTTCGTGTTGCAGCAAGTTGAAGTCCTTTATGGTAGTCTTGAAGTGCTCAAGGCAGGGTTCTTGGTCATGTCGTTGGCTTAGAAAACCCCGCCTCTTGCATCGGAGACTTGTCCGATGGTCTCGGGGATGTATGTTCTGGGCTTTTAACCAACGACCAATAAAACAATCCAACTGATTTATTAACTAATCAAATCAATTGTTTAGTTTAATAGGCTATTTACTCCAAAGCTCCTCTGGTGGCCATATGTCTTTCTTCCCTTTTATCTCTTTTGACTTGCACCCACGGCTTATGGCTCGGAGGCTTCTACATTTTACTGGATCGTGGACACTTTGCCAAGTTGGTAAAGTCAGAATCACTGAGCGATTTCAACGTCCGACTGAGCTTAAGCTTTGATTAATACTTATTATCCAAGGACGCAACTGTTGGCATTTTCGATACAGTTCGGTTCCTTTAGCTGGTGTATGTGTTATCGGTCAATAGCAGTAGGGCCCTTTTCTGAGATGTCTCCTGGGCCTAAATAAGGTCGAGGAAGCCATTCCAATCCAAGCTGCGCTACTATTGAACATCGGGGAAAACATAACGGCAGCATCTATATTGGCAAAAATGCACGTCTAGTTGATTCTGACGCTGTTACGCTGTGAGCCCTGCCATGTTTAGCGCAGCGCAGCAAGACCTCCAAGTAAATATTCCAGTCTCTGACTTACCATGACGGAGATTCAGATTCAAGTTTATGAGTCACTCTTCAAGAGTCATCGAGCACGCATCAACAACAATATTGCATGCTGAGTTGCGTCTTGGAAGTTGGATGTAGGATCATTAGCCCCACCCCAAGCATGGGTCATGTTTCAAGCATAACTTGAGTAATTTCGAATTCTCACTCGAAAGTTTTGATTCCATCCGCATCTTCAACTTCTACGTTTAGAAGATGGAACCCCTCCTTTTTCCGCATGCCGACTCAGCTCCCATCAGCAAGAGCGCCCAGGTCAATTCAGATTCCGATTCCTTCTGTGGAGATGAGATATACAATGAAGCGAGAACGGCAGCCTTGCACAACCTCCCTCATCTTCCCAAGCAGCGACCTCGTTGCCTGACCCCTTTTGGATCGCGAAAAGCTGACTCCAAAGATGAACCTGAAGCTTTATTTCAAGAATGCACCTTCTTCAAAATTCCGCCCGACATCAGGAACCTCATCCTAACAATGGCCTTTGGCGATCGCCGCGTTCACATGGACCTCGCCTTTCGCCACCCGGACGTCACTCTACCCTCCGGTCCATTCAGGGCCCATCACCACTATGGCATTGACGAAGATGCATCACGGCATCTTGAAGAAGAAATGTATGACAGCGGCCAGCCTCCAACCTGGCAATGGTGGAGCTCCGTTTGCCATCGCCTCCCACCTGACCATGACTCAACATTGACAGGTCCTATGACCAACGGGGGCCCTGATGGCCCCTGGGGGGATACCTGTCGAGTCGGTAAGGCAGACCACTGTCAGTCATGGAAGGGTGATATACCGTTCAGGTGCCGTATTGGCATCATGGGCTGGCTGTTATCCTGTCGTCAGAAGTAAGCAAGCAAGTTCCACGTCGAGGAAATTCGCACAATGGCTAACAAGGGATGTCAGTTACGCCGAAGGTATAGATGCCTTGTACTCGACCAACATCATTGCAATGACGGGCGAGACCTTGATCTGCCATCTGCCGGATCTCCTGTTGCCACAACGACTTGTAGCTCTGCCTTCGTTAGAGATTAGCTGGACCCTGGACGAACCCGACATTGAGGATCCCGTTTTCGTTTGCGCTGAAGCCCGGCTTGAGAACATGCTTCAGATCCTTTCTTCAAACTTCCCCCGACTCCGCCATCTTTATGTTTCCCTTCAATATTCGAATTGCTATTCTAGCCACCGATGGACCTGGGTACGAGATCACCTGGATCAGTTTGCTCGAAGAACACTGTCATTAAGTGAGTGTGCCTTCTCTCTACCGACAATTGACTTCCAGAAGGCATTGGAGTCTGCAAATATCATAACCGAGGGCGGTAGTAGTCAAGACATAAGTTCGTATCAGCAGATCTGGCGGTCCCTTGACGGCGGGATTAGTGCCGTGCAGCTACCGTATCTCGACAGCTATCCCAACCCTCCATATCATTTGGGCCAAGCTGGCACTGAAAACAAGGGATATTGGATTCTTCACGGCGAGAACGAGGTTTACGAGTCGGGAGAGTACGTCAATTGGTGTGGAACAAATAATAACAGCTGGTGAGACGAGATACACAGACAGGGGATTTACACCGACTTTGAGAGCGCCTCAGCTGACGGTGACAGTGACGCTTGAGGCATTCGCAAGGAAACAAGCCGTTGTGAAATAGTGCGCTGCTTGTTTTCTTTGGTACGAAAACATAAAGCTTCAGGTGGATATCATCGTGTTTGCAATCAAGTGTCCGTTAGCCCAAAGTCGATTGATACGTTACTTTGCTTGTTCGTCATTACTGCACATCCAGTATCTCCAGTCCAGCGCTGCCCTCAATAAAACTATCCAGAAATGGCATGTCCATGTCCTGCAGAGCCCAGTCCCCAATGATTGCATCCTGCCCAAGCCCATTGAGCCCCTCATCACTGTTGATTAACCCCTGCGGATCAATATAACTACTGTTAGCCGCCAGGGGTGTAAGCTGGGTCGTTGGCTGGTTTTGCCAGACCCTGCCAGGCGATAAAGCCCCAGCTTCGTTCCTCGCTGCTGCTACCACCGACTCATATTCGCCTTGCTCACTCCGCGCCTCATTATCTTCAGATAACAGTAGTGTTTTCTGTCCAACGCCGTCCCATTTGATCTTAATAACCCAGAGGTGAGGGATATAGATGTTCAAGACAGTATCATCATCGCTGAGCTTCACACTGCTTCCAAGATCTCCCTCTTCTTTTGGCTTCGGGTCAAAGTTGACACTATATCTGCCCCCAGAAGCAACGTCCTCTTCAATAGCAAGGAGATGCCGAAGAAGAGTAGCGACCTGGGTGGCGATAGGGTCGTCCTTCCGAGTCGCCATATCCTGCATCTTCTCCAACGTCTGCTCCAACATGCCACGATCGCTCAGCTGCTGGTGTGCCAAGAAATGATATCCAGCTTCATCGGTCCCACAGCGTCCCTGGCCGGTTATATGTGCAAGGCACAAGGCTGTGCTGGATATGGAGGCCAAGAAGTCTACCCCTCGACAGTAGTAATCGGCCGAGTGCGAGGCACGGAAAGATAAGAACCTGGATATGATTTCGCGGCCCGCCGTAACAGCGGTCATCCGGTTGTACTCGTAATCAAAGCCGGGCCCTGTGGGTACCAAATATGGCATGTGTAATAGCAACAGGGAGTGATAATGCATAAAATGGTCGTTGAAGCGCAGCGTCTCTTGAATTGTCTCGATATAGGTAGAGCACGACGGCAGGCTTGGACTTACCCACCACTGAGCGGGCATTGCTACAGAGGCGGCTCGTAGAAGCTTATCGATCTCCTTGGTCGTGGTAGGGTCATACATGTCAGAGGAGCCCCGGCGTAGCAGACGTCCGGCCGCAACGCATATCAGACGTTGCATGCGTTCCAAAGCCAAGCAAGATTCGAGAGCTTCGGGAGTGGCATAATCGTCCTCGAGTGAGCTCTGCGGTAGTACCAGCATGAGAGATAGATACCGGTCGAGCTGGATAAGACGGAACCACCTCTGGTCAGCCTCGACGGTGGCACCTGTCAAAGAAAACGGCTTGACGCCTCTGTTGAGACCCAGCATCTGCGCGATCATGACCGCTCGACGGGCAGCAAGCCACGAGCAACGAAGATTGCCCATGTAGTTTTCATATAGACCCTCAAGCATGATACTCTCGATGCCTTCGATCGAGGCGACCAGTTCGTCGTTGCAGGTCACTAGGTTATGAGCCGTCTTGACAAGGCGTGCCATGAGCTCCTCCGGACTTGTGCTGAGGCCACCAAGATGCCTCGCAGATGATTGTGGGATTCCTTGGAGAAATGTGGCCAGTACAAGCATATTCCGTGCAATCAGCACCGGGTGCGACTCTAGAGGCGGTAACACCAACAAGGCTTTGGCTGTTGGCAATTGTAGGTTGGGGAGGCTGGTTGGGTGTGTACATGTTACTGCGCGGATAATCGAAGACGCCTCTACTGGAATGGCCAGTATGATATTCATGTCTTCCTAGCTGGGCCAAGCAGCACAAAGCTCTCGACATAACGCATCGTGTTGTCCTAGCGTTGGTAGATCCTCCAACTGGGCAGCTGTTTGTTGTGGCAAAGTCGTCGTGGGAGGTTGGGTCTGCTCTTGTGAGCGGATCTGCTAGGTCTTTAGAAGCGGGATACAATACGAATGAGAAAAATCAGACGTACTGTGTTGGTACGACTTGGTCGTCTGTCGTATAGCGAGCCGATAGCATCAGAAGCGACTGGGGTGTGAACCGCGCTGCTGGGGCGCACAATCGGTGACCGAGACCGAGTCGCTCTTCTTCTATAGTTCCGTCCTCGTGATATAGACCTCGAAGGCGACGCGATACCACCGGTGTGATGTCTTTTATTGCCAGCCGCCCTGAGAAGTCGTCCCACCAACGCCTCTACCTGTCCCAGCCTGTCCACAAGATGCCTGTTGCTTCCCAGAGGAGGTGGCTGATCAGTAGATTGTTGGCTAATACAATCAGTCCCACGGCGCTTACAGCCCTCACAGACATCTTGAGTATCGGCGGAGAATGTGCATCGGGCCTTGCGCCGCTTGCACTCCCAGCAGCTCTGTGTGCCTTTGCGGAGTCTCTTGCGCTTGTTGTCCGGAGCGGAATCAGCCAACGGGTATACGTGAGAAGATGGGCTTATTTCCTCCATCGTTGGAGTCTTGAAACAGCCTGTGGTGTTCCAATACCAGATTCAGTGGTGAAGATGATAGTGAAGGCTTGGTAAGCATGGATTCGTCTGTCGTTCGACCGCCGAAATGCCGGAGGTTGAAGCGACCATTAGTAATCTACTCTCAGGGACCATCATGAAGATCCGGTTTATCGGTGGCAGATACCCACAATTCCTACCTAGTGAGAAAGGAGTGCATTCGCAGGGGTTCTGGCTTGAAGATGTGGCCGTGAACTCGGCGGACTGGAAATCATGGCAGGGCCTTGTAGATGAGACGCTGTAGGTAAAGATCATTTCTTCAGTACGATGCAAAAACCTATAATTACCGCATAATCCTACACATTCCCTTTCCAATACGCTGCAAGCATAGAACTCCACGACTACTCTAAACTACTCATCACAACAGCTTTACCCCTCACTCTTTGTTATAACAATCACAATAGACACCCTGCAATAATACTGAAAATGGTCAAAATTGCGCTTGCTGGCGGATCTGGCGGTACCTTTACTATATCCGCTTATAAAGCACCACCTCTACTTTACTAACTGGCCGCCTTAGACGTTGCCCAAGAGATCCTCGAAGCTCTTGTTGCGAGAAGTAAGCACGAGGTTATTATTCTTTCCAGACAGGTTTGGTTCCACTCACCCATACGGCCCATAACGTTCAGATCGCTAACCTCTGTAGGATGCACCCACCGCAAAGCTTGCTCCAGGAGTGACCTGGGTCAAGACCGACTACGCCAATGTTGAGCACCTGGCAAAAGAGTTGAAGGGTGTAGAGACCGTACTCTCATTTATTATTAGTTCAAATACTACGACGCAGCGAACTTTGATCGATGCCGCCGTTAAAGCCGGTGTCAAGCGCTTTGCTCCCAGTGAATGGGCTTCGTAAGTGATTCAAGCTTCTGGCCGGGTGGTATACATGCTTACATCGTTGTCTGCTGCCACAGATCTCACTTCGAGCATATGCCCTGGTATACCTTCAAATGCGATGCCCGTAACTACCTTGCAGAGTTGAACAAGGACAAAAAGGTATCTAAACCTACATGACTTCGGAATCTAGTTGGCTTGCACACCCCATCTCTCAGGTAATTGAATATTCACTCTTTCACCCCGGACTTTTCACCAACTACATGACCTTCCCCATCAACTCTTCTAAGCATATAAAATACTTTGAGACTCCGTTCAACTTTCACAAACGTCATGCCATCCTCGCTGAAGGAGCCAAAGACTCCATCATCAGCCTCACAACTGTTCAGGACGTCGCCAAGATTATTGCCTTGGCTATCGAGTATGAGGGGGAGTGGCCTCTGGTAAGTGGAATCAGGGGCTCAGACATCACATTGGGCCAGTTGATTGCTCTTGGAGAAAAGATTCGCGGTAAGCTAGCCCGCCCAGTTAGGGGCGTACCAATGCGCTAACAGTTCACGCCAAGGCAAACCTTTTGACGTGGAGAAGCTCAACCCTGAAGACCTCAAGGCAGGGGTAGTCAAGACCGACTACAGACTTGACATTACCCATGGCGCTTTTCCACCCGAGGAGCGCGAGGCTATTGGTGAGAGTTTGCTTGCCGGCTTCTTGCTGGGTCTCAAAACCGAGGCATTCAAGGTCTCTGATGAGTGGAACAGACTCTTGCCTGACTACAAGTTTAGCCAGCCTGAGCAGTTCTTGACCGAGGCTTGGGCAGCGATTGATGCGGGAGCCAAGATTATCAATGCAGACTACTAGAGTCTCATACTCTCAATGTTGATACCGGTGTTGTAAATTGGCATACTCTTGAAAAACTTGAGGATTTATATCTTCCCGGGGGAGTAGATCACCAACCGAAACACACAATGCAAGACTACTATTCTTATCTCGATTTCTCTTTTAGCAGACACTAATCCCCTGTGCTAAACATGAATGCCCAGTGATCAACTACACCAGACTCACTAGCTGGACCGCATGCTGAGCCTCACGGCCGTGGTGCGCCTCGACAAACGATTGCCGATATTCCTCGAGGCATTCTTTAGGCAGGCTAGCACCCGTATGCTTCCAAAGCGAGGCTTGACTGAGAACGCGACACTTTCCATCCGCCTCTGGTCGCAGTACAAAGAGAACCGAAAGCCCGGGGAAAACACACAGCGCATCTCCCACAGCAGCCGTGGCATGATCCCCTACAAGATTTCCAGGCGTCCCATCATGAAGCACAAACATACTGTGCCCCATCATGCTCTTCTGCAAAGTTGGGTTTCTGATCATTCCATCTGCACCTCTTAGCTGCTCCCGAGTGCCGAACCTATCGTCGAGGGCGTCGAGTGGTTGATTGTGAACCATGCACGTGTAAACCATCATGACCCTCTCCTCTATAGACGGGTCCTTATCCAGCCGCTCTTCGGTGAACATGTCGGCGAGATGATATCTAAACCACTCTGCCATAGTTTTCATGCGAGTAAACCGTCTGATTGACGATGCAACCTGAATAATAGCTCCATCATATTCCATAAATGCGGAGAGTGGCATCATTCCTGTTGACGGATCTGGCTCTGTTGGGCCAAAAACAGACACGCATCGTCCAAGTATGATCGTAGGCATCGTGAGAATCTTGTTATCCTCGGAGATGGAAAAGCATTTGCCTGGGCATGGTGCAATGTTCACCCGTGCCATCCAGCTCTCCCGGAGATCTGGAGTCCAAGAGGGCACACCCGTGAGTTTGCCCCAGGTGCCGAGGTTTAGTACGCGAATGTCCAGCGTCTTTGCAAGCACAAACATCACAAACTCGTGACATATTTGCTCAAAGGGCTTCGTGTAATCCGGCTCAAGTGCGACAGGTAAGGGATCACAATCCAAGAGTCCAAGGAGTGCGTATATCCTATCGTGGGGAACTGTAGCTTCCAGGTCGGTTGTCTCGTTGAATAGCTCGAGCATGTCTACCGCGCATTGTTTCTCCTTCGTCTCTGTATCCTTTAATTCTTCATTTTGGCGCTCTACACGTCTTGCCTGTATGATATTCTTGTAGACTGTCTCAATGGCAATGAACCTGGTCGGGTCACAGGCCGCAAACGTGTAGAGGAGTTGTCCGTCATGTTCCGGATTCAAAAGCATCACCCATGCTCTGAAGAAGCCGTTGTAATCCAGCTCATGGGGCCCACAGAGCAGCATCGGGGCTCGTTTGGCCAGAACTGCTTCCTGGAGGATCCAAATGCGCCGGAACCAGGGGCGTTCACCAATGGCCTGCAGCGTTTGGCGAAGACACTTCACTTCGGCCGCAACATCCTCATCCGCATGCCCCATCTCTCGAAAGGCATCAATGCTACTTTCCAATGTGAAACCCAGGCTAGAATGGTCCGTGAGAGACTCAAATTGCCTTAACCTCTCTGCTAACTGTCGGACACCGGGTCGCTCCTCGTTGTCGACGGGGCCGAGCCACGCCAAGACACGCTCACATCTGCCATAGATATCCGACATGCGTGGCACCTGAATCGCCTTTTCGACTTGGTTGTTTTGGTCAATACAGATGGCGTCGACCCATATCCATGAGCTAGCTCTGTCGGCGCCCTCGCTTAGGAACTGACGCCTGTATTCTTGGAGAGCATGGTGAAGATTAACCGTAACCTGAAATATCGAGCCATTGACTCGAATAGTCTGCGGATCTTCCCTTGGACCCCAAACATAGGACAGCGCCCAGAAAGCCGGCTGAGTATCCAATTCGACATGCTCCAGGTGACACGAGATAACGTCCGAGTCTTCGGGCTCCACGCGGAGAAGTCGAATCTCGCTAGGATCTAGGGGGTAGTAGCGAAAAGACTCCTGTATTTCTTGCAGCGCCATTTGTCTTGAGCTTGCCTCGCACGGCTCAGGGGATGGAGGGGAGTAGCCATTTAGGCATCGAAATATTTAGTCGGAAATATGCACGTATTCTCGAAATCACGTGCTCCTATCATACCCGCTTCGCGGAGTGAAAGATGCCAATTCATTACATTTGGTTCTTCCATTGAAAACGAACTGATGGAATTACGGGCTTGCTTGCGTATGAAGCTCTTGGGGGCCTGGTTCCCTTGGGACCATCGGCTAATGCTTACTCGACACTAATAGTAGGAAAAGTAATACCATAGTTTCCTGTTAACTAGCATCCAGCCGGGAAGGATGACAGTTTTCTCTGGTGGAATTAGGCGTCGGCTATGCTTCTATGAGGAGCAGCTTTAGGCGCATTATACTTTTAAATTATATCGTAATTTCCTAGTATCAGGCTGGTATTCCTATAATTGTGTTACAATCCCCTTTCTCGTGCACTTGAACCCCGTCTCTTGAACAAGCTCGATGCCGGTCTCAAGTGCAATCCAGACTTTCGATATTACTCGAGAATGCGAAGGAACGTACGGATAGAAACCTTGGCTCTTGGGGTTGCCGGCTGTAAAATTGCCAAGTCACCGCCATCTTTCTGCTACGTTGCATTTTCCTACTAGACAATTGGAGTAATAGCGCGATCTATATTCGGTCGCTATCGGTCTCGGTTTCGGTTTCGGTCCCGGCTCCATCCTTCGCGTTGTCACAGGAAGTGTTTAACTATATAGAGCCGAAAATTAAGCTAAACTATCTACTTGCTTGGCACTTTTCTCTATTTCGCGGCAAAGCGGTACTTGGTCAACTATCTAGCGTCTTCCAACCTAGAGATACGCGTATTCGACCCCTGCTTTATGCACGGTTCGTTACGATGACATTATTCGCCTTCAAAGAAGTTTGCCGATCGCTGCCAGTGTCGCGGATAGAAAAGACCAATCAATAGCCTTTTACTACACTACAATACATACCATGTCGGAATATTGAGTGAAAATTGATTACCCCGAAAGCGAGCGCGACTTGAATTGCCGGTCAAGAATGCGGTCAGATGATGGCATAGTATCAGGGTATGTTAAGCAATTATGACTCTTAGATGTTAAAAAGACCAGTTTCTCCCCACCTTCATGCTCAGACGTCTACACGAATATTCATTATTCTATATTCGTCTGGAAATCTACCACAATCTTTACAGCACGGAAGATGGCGACCTTCCAGACAATACTCGATAGTGCTACCAACCGATGGCCAATCCTTCTCGCCACTCTGGCTATTTGCTTCGCCGTATTTCTATATCCTCTTCTTATTACTGCATTCCGACTGTGGAGTATTCCTACTGTGGGGGATGAGCTTGGGAGTGCCGAGAAGCGTAGAAAGGCCTATCTAGCAAGCGCCAGAAAGCTGTACAATGACGGATACCGCAAGGTCAGAACCGTGGTCTCTATGAATAGAAACTAAAACTTACTCTAGTCTAGTTCAAAGGCAGAGTGTTTGTGATAACTACTTCCCGAAGTCAGTGCCATCATCGAAATGCACAATGTGTCTATTGATAGTGACTATTTCAGCATCTCCGACTATTGTCCTTTCTCCCGATTTCCTTCCAGAGCTCAAAAAGATTTCAGACTCTGTCATCAGTATGGAGGCTGCAGTTGACGAGGTTGGTACTCTTTTATCGAGAGCGAGAGTCAGATGACTAAAACTATCCACAGTCGATGGAAACAAAATACACCAAAATCGAGACTTCGGTCCCAATCATTCCGCATACTATCAAGGCAGATTTGACCCCATCACTGGGTATGTATTGTGTTAATGAGACACAATTGCAGGGCCAATTTTATAACGCACAACTCGATTTAGGACGCTGATAGACTACAGCTCGTTTGAACCCGACAATTGCTGAGGAAGTAAGAGAAGCCCTGGACCTCTCGATGCCGTCCTGTGACGACTGGACAGAGGTCAATATTCACGAGAAACTTCTACGTATCGTTGGAATGGTTTCAGGCCGCATCTTCATCGGCCCTGAGCTCTGTCGAACCGAAAGGTACCTCGACGCCGCCATCAACTACACCATGGAAGTCATGGGTGCTCAGCGTGCCGTGCAAAACATGCGCCCCTGGCTACGACCGTTCTATGCGCAGGGTCTTCCTCAGGTCAAAAAGCTGGACGAGAGGATTGCCGAAGCCGAGGCTTTCCTTGATCCTGTTGTAAAGAGGAGAACCGAGGCAATGGCTGATCCAGACTTTGAAAGGCCAGATGATATGCTGCAGTGGTTGATTAGCAGAAAAGACTTGTTTCCTGACAAGAACAGCCAGAACCTTGCCAAGTGCCAGCTAGGACTGACGTTTGCGGCCATTCACACCACGACACTGACTGCCACCAATGCGTAAGCTTTTCAGTCCATCGGTTGACGCTTATCTGATCATGGCATCAGGTTCTACGACTTGGCAGCTCTACCGGACCTGAGATCGGAGCTTCGGGATGAGGTTCATCAAGCGCTGTCGCAAAGTAAGGGTATATTTACGAGCAATGCACTGCAGTCCATGAAGAAGATGGACAGCTTCCTCAAGGAAACCCTGAGGGTCCACCCCGCAACTATGGGTATGGAAGAGCTTTCTATTCCAAGATGTAGCTAATGTTGGAGCCGCAGCTTCTTTTCAACGCAAGGTTCTCCAACCCTTCACTCTGTCCAACGGTCAAACAATCCCTAAAGGTGTAACGATTGAAGTCCCAGCCGTTGCAGTCAATACCGACTCAAAGGTCTTTCCAAATGCCGAGAAATTTGACCCTCTTAGATTCTACAAGCTTCGACAACAGGCCAAGGACAATGGCTCAGGCGAGAAAGCAGCGCTAAACCAGTTCGTTAGCGTTAACCAGAGTAGTCTCACGTTCGGATTCGGGAGACATGCCTGCCCAGGCAGGTTCTTTGCGGCAAACGAGATCAAAATGATTCTTGCCAATACGCTTCTCCGCTACGATATTAAGCTGGTTGGTTCTACGACAGAAAGGTATCCCAATATTGAGTTTGCGCATATGGTAAGTCGAGAGGCTTGAGATGCCGGATCATTTCTAATATCCAAGCGTTAGTCTATCCCAGACTCGTCCCGAAGTCTTCTATTCAAGGCACTTTCGGTTTGAGCAAACGGCTACTCGGTTTAGTAGAGAGAGTGTTGGGAACATAAGGATGTGATAGGTACAAGATTAACCGGCATTGTATTTAGTTAGTTTCTTGTCCGGAAATTCATTTATAGCTCCGATGGTCGTGTGTCTACAAGAGATTGATGACCAAGTTGAACCAAGGCGCGGTCTGCCAGGGATTGCTCTCGACTCATTCAATTACATCTCGTTTTCATTTAAAACAGGCGCAGGCTCGCAGAATAAAGAGCCTGCCCATATTGCACGATCATTGACTATTGCTGGTTTTAAATATGATGCCGATTATTTATTAAGGTGAAAGAGAAAAGATAGGACATGTTCCGTAAATTCCAAGTAAAATGCGTTTCTCTGGTTACAACAAGCACATCGTCCCCAGTCCCAAATCGCGACCGCAGTCAATCTCTCTTCTTCTGAGAAGCCTCGGCCATCTCGCTAGAAATAGGAACGATACTCTGCACGAGGCTGTCCTATAATAGTATTAGATGCCTGTATAAGACCTAGAACACTTTCAACTCACAAAGATTGACTTGGGGAATATGTAGCATGCCACTCGCGCAACAAAGGCGTTTGTGCCAACCCAGAAAGGACCAGAAGCTCCTTTCTCGACTTGACACACTACCGTCCTCGCATACTTGGCCGAGGGTATCGCGCCATCTTGAAGACGACCATCACTGATCTTATGGACAAAGTCTCGAATCTCGAAATTGTTTGAAGCCTCGGAGAGTTCAGTCCGTTGGCTGTGGACAAAGAAGTTCGTCTTTACAGCACACGTGTAAAGAGTCAGGGTCCGAACGCCGAGCGGTTGGAGCTCGTGACGCCAGGTCTCGCTAGCCGTGGCAAAGGCAGCCTTCGAGGCATTATATATACCTAGAAGATTAGTAAATGACCCATCGGGGTCGGGTATCGGAGGCCTTACTCATGAGCGGCAGGGGAAGTTGTGCATTAGAAGACGTGTTATTGACGATGCACCCTTTGGCATTGATCAAAAGAGGTGCAAAAGCCTGCAACATGACCAACGGTGCCCAAAAGTTAAGATCAAACAGTCTTTTACCCTCTTCGATCGGGATGTCCAGAGCTGGAAGAAAAGAACCGCCGCCGCCACTGTTGTTGACAAGAACATCGAGTCTCCCGTTTGTTTCTTTTCGGACACTCTCGACAGCAGCGGCAATAGAGTCAGACGACAAGACTTCGAGCTTCAATACCTTGACGTTTGCTGCCCTGGAGAGATTCTCTGAGATCTTTGACGGATTTCGTGCAGTTGCAAAGACGTAGTATCCGCGTTGATGGAACTGTGAAGCTAATGCTGCGCCGATGCCACCAGCGGAGCAGCCGGTAATTAGCACGGATTTCTGAAGAGAGTTCATGGTCAAAGATGTTTGGGAGAAGAGATTGAAGTGTTTGAGGACTTACATTAATCGAGTAATCTTCCTCTGTCTTTATAGATAATTCTTGTCCTGCACCTGAGGGCTTCAGTAAGACACTTGAAAGAGAGACTAGTTATCTATGAAATAGACTCGTCGGTACTCCTAAACATAGCAAAAGGTTGACCTCTGTATCTTGCTTCCGGATATCCCGAAGACTGATTGCATAGGAACACAGTCTCGCCGATTGCCATCAAGGTCATCCTCCCCCTGGTAGCGGCGATTGGTCTACAAGCAGAGAACGTAGAGTGGCTTTGCCTGGTCAGTCAAGATTCCGCAGCGCTTCACATCACAGCTTCCGCTTTCGAGGCCTTTATGGATACGGTTCTACGCCGCCGAGAAGAGGGCATCAATCCAGCTGCAACGATGCATCTCCAGAAAGGATTAAATCTCCTTCGTACGAGGCTCTCGGCCAAGGACGAGGACTCCAAGATCTCGAATTCCACGATCGGGGTGGTCTTGAAACTCGCCAGCGCCGCGCACTTCAACGGGGATCTTTGTGCCGCAAGGGAGCACATGGAAGGTCTTGTGAAAATGGTCCGTCTTAGAGGGGGCTTGGGTGTCTTTAAAGGCAAACAGCTTCTTGTAGACATGCTGAGGTAACTGTTACAGAAACGCTGCTGCTGCTGCTGACAAGTGCTGATCTTTGGTAGATGCGACTTGAACATTGCTCTCCTCAGTGGCATCGAACATGTTTTCTTCCGCCAGCCTTCAGAACCCATAGTCCAATACCCCGATACGCTGCTGACTGGACAAGACGACGCAATGATACCCTCTCCTCTCCTCCCGATCTTTCAGACCTTGAATCCTGATCTAGGGACAGCCTGGCGGGCTATGAAGAGGTTCTGCTCCCCGGTTAATCGCGGCACACAAACTCAGCGGTTGATGAGTCCAAGTCTCATCTACGAAACGATGGCTGCGGTGACCTACCGCCTAGTCCAGATGCAGTTCGACATAGAATCCATTAATGAAGCTATGCGATATGGTCTTTTGGTCTATTCGCATCACATATTTCTACAGTGGCAAGACATCCAGCTACCGTATCATCATTTTTCTGCGGATTATCGCCAATGCATCCTCAGTTACAAAGATTCTAACAAGGTCTCTTCCCGGCTGATGCTTTGGCTGTTGATGAGTGGAGCAGTGTCGCTATATACCACCAAGGATGAAGACTGGCCGAGAGACCTCTTACAAGAGTATATTAGCAAACGCGAGGTATAAGGTTGGAAAGATACGCACGAGATCTTGAAGTCACTCATGTGGATCACGTTGCTAGACGAACAGCCAGGGAAGCAAGTGTACAGCACAGTTATGGGGACTGAAAAGGTGACGGGCAATTGTTGAGGAGCTCAAGGGTGATAGTCGTTATATATTTAGTTTAATTACGACCGCCTTGGAGCCTTGGTCAGTATATGCTGCTCTACTGCAAGGTTCGGTCCTCATCTCGTCGAGGTGGAGGACTTACCAAAGCTCCGGCATGTCTTAGATTTGAACGAGATAGGAAACCATGTGCACTTTGACGAGACAGAGAAAATGGCGGTCTTTATTGATGCCAGTGGACGGGGCGAATATGAGCTGTTGGCGCGGGCATGGTGCTCGCAGTGCGGTCAGCATCTGTTATTGTAGGAGCTGGCGAGGGAACGTGCTTCACGTGCGGTGTCAGGGCTGCGAGTAGTCAAGGCTTGGGTGTTGGTTGTTTGATCTGGATGACAGTTTGGAGGTTCTTCCAAGTCCTTCTAGTTCGGAGTAGTCTCTTACAGGAATGCAGATCCAAAGTTTCTAGGTTCTATCACTCAGCCTAGAAAACGCCGGCTCCATGAATACGGGTGTGTTCGCTAGTTGATCTGTTTCTTAGCTGACTATACCCAGCACTCAATCTATCCGTCAGCATTGTCCAAAGAAGGGCCATATGAACTTTTGGGGAACTAGTAAGCCGGGTATGAATAAAAGCTTTTATAAACATCAAATCCGTGACTGTAGAGCGAAACTGCCAAATTTTGAATGCATCGCAAAAAGCCGGCATGAGAACAATACAAACATCCAAACTACTTGTGATCAGATTCATTTCCGAGAAACTACCATCCACCGTCAAGTCAAGCACTTGACCAACTCTTTTCACTCCACAAAGATTCAAAATGGGGCTGCATGGGATGTCCGTTGAAGCCTTGTCCCACCAGTCTGCTTCATCAACCCAGTCTTTGGTCTCTTCTGCTACCCTCAGGATTGACAAAGAGTCCAGGAGATCTTCGTAGGGAGACTCAATTGAACCCTCCAGCTGCAGTTTGGCAACAAGATGATTGAGCTGTTGAAAGTGTCGTCTTGATCCTATGAAATGACCTTGGACCTGTTTTCTTTCCAGGAACCTTCGGCACATTGATGAAGATCTTTCGTATTCACCACGGAGAGCGAGTTGACTTGCCACCTCCACAAGCTCGTCTCATTCATGTCTCCCTGCATGGCAAAACAGAGCCTCATGGTTTCACGGACCAACCATAGATTCACTTTGCCTCCTAGATACTGGTTTTTGTCCCGATATTTCAATAGTCGCCGACAAGCGGCAAGGCAGGCGATATGCTCAGAAGAACCCCAAAGCGCTTGTATCTGAGTCAGGAGGGTTTGTTCAACTTCCACATTAGGGCTGGATCCCGAATCTTCATATACAGCCAATGCATGATTGATAACCTCTACCTCATGTGCGTAGCGATAGGCAGTTATATGTTGTTCGGCAATGCTACGGAGAGCCCCCATTCTGAACTCGATACCTCTTCGAGTGTGGCTCATGAAGTGCTCCCAGATACGGTCGCCGCGGTTTTGGTGATCTTTGCCAATAAGATTGTCCAGGCTTTGGAAAGATGAACTCATCTCTGCCTCTCTATTCTGATCCATCAAGACGTATACGAGGTTTTGTTCAGCGCAGACTTTGCAGAACTGAGCCTGCGGCTGGGGCAGTAATTGACCCAGGATCTGAATCAACTGTCGAAGTAGACTTTCGACTTCGGTACCATTTTCGCCAAAGTAATATCATGACGTTGCCGCAAGCCGAAGCAGACTTGCAGCTTCGACAAAGTTGCGCATTCCTCTGGTTTTTCTGATCAGTACTGTCGCTGTTTTCTTCGCCAAGAGCCAGTCATTCTGGTAACTTACGACTACATACCCCATAACAAGGCCTGGGATTGGAAGCGAGTCTACAGAAAAGGCTAGTAAACTTCCTTTGAAGCCCTGGAGCACTTGAGAGACGGACTCGAGAGTTTGTACAAATCTTGGCACCCCGATGCCCTTGGTACGGGCCAGATGCTGAGGCAGAGCTTGCAAAGGTGTTTTCCTAAGAGTTTCAAATGCTTTGGTACTCTTTTGATACCCATTATTGATAGTTTGGGATTCAACTTCAGGTGTTTCGGTGCCAAAAGTCGCGACAAAGATAGACAAAGATTGCCATGAAAGGTAACGACCATCGTGGCCGCCGAAACATTGGAGGCGACGTTGCAGCTCACTTTAGTATGCTCCGGCAAAACCAGAAAACAGTAAACCGAACTCATGGTAGAAGAACTCCGACCAGTACTGCAACAAATCCATGTTGTTGCTCTCGAGGCTGGTTTGGAAAGTAAGTAGCCCGTACTTGCCCGCAGAGGCGTGGATAAGATGATACCGGCCTTCGGTAACGCAGAGAAAGTCACTACATGTATCTGTAATTCCATCAATAGTTATTAAACTATCCTCGATAGTTCTGCCTAAGTTTACTTACGCCGCGAATAGATAGCATAGCTCGTCGGGTATGAGCGGCTTTGGGTAGATAAGAATCGTAGATAGCAAATGCTTTGCTCGTATTATCGATGCTGATGGGCGTCTGGGTGTGCCTCCGGTTCTGGATATGAGTTACTGGAATAAGCGCTGGTACTCGCGATCGAGATCGTGAGGAACGTGATTAAGGGTGTGTCTGATCTCTTCAATACTGAAACATCTTTTGCCCGCAGAGGCGTAGATAAGATAATACCGGCCTTCGGTAACGCAGAGAAAGTCACCACATGCGTCCGTGATTCTATCAATAGTTATCAAACTATCCTCGATAGTTCCGCCTAAGTTTACTTGCGCCGCGAATAGATAGTATAGCTCGTCGGGTATAAGTAGCTCTAGGTAGATAAGAATCGTAGATAGCAAACGCTTTACTCGTATTATCGATGCTGATAGGCGTCTGGGTGTGCCTCCGGTTCTGGATATGAGTTACTGGAACAAGCGCTGGTACTCGCGATCGAGATCGTGAGGAACGTGATTAAGGGTGCGTCTGATCTCTTCAACACTGAAACATCTTCTCAGTTCTTTGAAGACGAGTGTTGTCTAAAGGAACATGACCTGGAGAAGATGGTATTTGAGTTCTTAGCATAGTAGTTCGAATACTATATCCTGACTACACTCAGAAAGGACTCTTCTAGGCGTGTTGCCAAGAATGCGAGATATCAATCGCTAGGGATGTTTATATATCGTGACATTATACTAATATCCGCGACTCGGTTCAACCGTACTAATAGAAAGGAATCACACCCAGTTTAACTATTGTGCCTTATATAGTCCTATTAAAAAGATGCAATACCAGCCTTCCAAAGTTAGGAGACAAAATAGCCTCTAGTACCATCTCTATTTAATCTCAACTGTAACACGGTATAACTTGTCTAACGCCATATATATCCAAGCTCCCATTGTAAGCGTTGATTTTTTTTCTTCTACTTCCACGCGGAAAGTTCCTCCTTCTTATTAACCCAAAGCCCGTCCATGAATACCCCAAGACGATGACGTGCTGTTGAGTGACGCTTGATTATTCACAAACGTGAGACAGCGTGGTATTGCAAAGTGGGGCCCATCTTGAGACACGGCTTGCCCACGCCAAGCATAACCTCAACATCATCACCATCACAGTCTCGAGAATGGCACTTAAGCAGTTCCTCACGCTTGCCGCTACCTGTATCCTTGCGTTTACCGCGGAAGGGAAGCTTCATGGGCCAAGCACCGAGTTCCGGGCCTCCAACAGCCCCTCGACGCGTCATGTAACTTCGCCACCAAAAGCAATCAACATCTCCGTGCCCGTCGATCATTTTCACAACGACTCCCTCTACAAGCCTCATTCTGATGACAAATTTCCCCTCAGATACTGGTTCGACGCGCAGTACTATCGCGAGGGGGGTCCGGTCATCATTCTCGCGTCTGGAGAGACCAGCGGAGAGGACAGGCTGCCCTTCCTAGACCATGGCATTCTAGCCATGCTTGCCGAGGCAACAGGAGGGATTGGCGTCATCCTGGAGCACAGATACTATGGAACGAGCTTCCCGGTCCCTGACCTCAAGGCTGAAAACATGCGCTTCTTGTCCACGGAGCAGGCCCTCGCCGACACCGCATACTTTGCCCAGCACGTCACGTTCCCTGGTCTTGAGGACTGTAACCTCACCGCATCCTCAGCGCCTTACATCATATATGGCGGGTCTTATGCTGGTGCCTTTGCGGCATTCGCGAGAAAGATCTACCCAGACATCTTTTGGGGCGGTATCTCGTCTTCTGGTGTCACCGAGGCCATTGTCGACTACTGGGAGTACTACGAGGCCGCTCGGCTCTTTGGCCCTGGTGAATGCGCAAACACTACCCAGAAGCTGACGCACGTCGTCGACAAGATTCTTCTCGGTAAAGACAAGGATCGAAAGAAACAGCTCAAGAGCGCGTTTGGTCTTGAGGAGCTTCGCGATGACGACTTTGCCAGTGCCATCAGCCGGGGTATTTCGGGACTGCAGTCAACCAACTGGGATCCTGAGGAGGACGTGGCAGACTTTGGTCTCTACTGTGCCAGCATCTCTTCAGATCATGTTCTCTTCGCCAGCACGAGACATCTCATTCCCACAGTCCAGGACCTGCTTTGCGCTGCCGGATACAAGCATGAACTCGAGCCTCTCACAAACCGCATGATCAACTACATTGGCTATGTCTGGTCATACGTCAAGACCGACTTTCAAACATCTTGCAAAGACCAAAGCTTCGAAAAGTGCTACTCTAGCCGTGGGCAGAACAATCGGACTGATCTTCATCAAGGATGGGCACGGAGCTGGGGTTATCAGACATGCACCCAGTACGTTGATCAAGCTGCGAGCATCTGATCGTTACTGACTTTTCTTAGATGGGGCTACTTCCAAACAGGATCTGGTGTGCCCGAGAGGGAGCTGCCACTGATTTCACGCCTCATCGATCTTGAGTACTCGACCATTCATTGCCGGGAAGGCTTCAACATCACCAAGCCGCCAAACGTGGAATCCATCAACAAACTGGGCGGTCTCAACTTTAGCTTCCCGCGAGTTGCCTTTATCGACGGGGCTGTAGACCCCTGGCGAGCAGCTACGCCTCACCGCATCGGTTTGCCGCCGAGAGAGTCGACTACCAGTGAGCCGTTTATCCTCATTGAGCATGGGGTGCATCATTGGGATGAGAATGGATTAAAGCCTAACAGCACTTCGACTGGCTTGCCTCCACCGTCCGTTGCCAAGGCTCAGGAGGAAATTGTCAATTTCGTCAAGGCTTGGTTAGAAGACTGGGCTATCGAGAAGGGAGAAGAAGGCGAGGAGATTGTTAGTGAGCTTTAGGGATGACCAAGATTCTATTTGCTAGTGCCCCGAGATTCAGTGAAAGGCAATGGTCTCTCTACCTTCGAACCCGATCTGGTACTCAATCAAATTCAATGAAGCGTGTTGCCTACTCTGGTCTTCATGATTATACCATTAACTACCGTACGCATTTACTCACGCGTGTCTTGAATGCACTGGTGTCCTTGACTGAAAGGCCACTGATCAATATGAGGCCGTGTTTCTGGCGATATGTGCCCCGGACGACGGGGTAGTGTGATGTTTAGCACATCAAATGACCAAGAGTTCGTCTGTGTCCCACAGTTGGGGAAAGACGTCGACGACGTTACTTTCAGATCTGGTATCCCAGATGAACCGTTCATGCAGAAGTCTGTTGATTGAAGATATTGCATAGTGAGACAGGAAACATCGGCGGAGGTCTCGAATGACTTGAGCCAGTCGAAGGCAGCCTGTTGATACGCTACTGCTTTGGCTCGAGATATTTATGTCTTGATCCGATACCGCTGCCTAGAAAGTGACTTGCGGCGTAAAATAAGCATTCCATCCACAACGCGAGCTTTGTCGATATTGAGGAACGCTTTAGGGAAAATACTGGGTAGGTCGTCTACAAGAAGTTCCTGTCCCATCAACGGCATGCGAGGATAGTTGAAGCTAATGTGATGTGACGCGGGTTTTACTACCCCGGGAATGGGACAACACATCTAAATGAGTAGTTGATTATTTGGATATATTAGGTATATGTAGGTATTAGATTATGTGGACCTGGATCTTAACTTGACTCCATTTCATGGCTCCGGAGCTCGGACTCGCTGTTTCCTATCTTCCCACCCAGCCTTGATCAGCCAGAACAAGGCCATCAAGGGCGTGGTCAACAGGCCCAGCAAACCTCCAAGAATGGCCTTGAACGCCTGTGGCACCCATCGATCTTTATACACGTAGTCGCCGCCGGTGTGATCACCGAAAGCGGTCAAGACGCCGACCCCGATGGGCCAGAGTAAAAAGAAGCCCACCAGGGCGAGAAAGAAACCTCTCAGCGCCTGTTTGAAAGCAAAAGACACGATAGAAGCAAACCTCGACTCGGCTTTGGGTTGATCTTTGGGTTTGTCTTTGTCTGTTGAAATGACAGAGTCAGAGGGGGGCAGGAAGAAAAGCCACCTTAGCCGAGGACTCAATGGCTCGGGGATGAAGCCGATGGGCTGGACGGAGCGGCGCGATAGGTCGTAGCTAACGAGGCCCATCTCGACGAACCAGGTGAGAACGCATTGGATGATGATGGTGACGGCGGCATCGCCTGCCAGGGTGTTGGGAAGTTGGAATAGGCGGATGGGATTCTTGGTTGTATCCTGGGTCGTGTACATGACTATTCATTTGCCATGTGTCAGCAAGCGACTTGTGTCCGTCTCAAGCACTATCATGATACGCGCTTACAGTAAGCCAGGGCAAAATTAACGCCCCCGGAGACGGCCATGCCCCCTATGCCGTCTAGGAAGAAGACATAGAACAGCTGGTGGCTAGTGAACTGACTGCTCGGCTCCAGCCGCCCTTTGACGCTGACGCCCTCTTTCTGGCCATCTTCGTCCGTTGTTGCACCCGCCTTTGCCTGGCCGACAGGGGGGTCATGAGGTTTTGGAGGTGCCCCCGTGCTCAAAGACCCCTGTCGGTCTTGTTCCAGACGTGCCCCCGCCCGTGTCTCAAGTTGCGCCGTGGCGGTGGCCATTGTCAGTCCACCGATAAGTCGTGATAAAGGATCTCTCAGTTGCGGTAAGAATTGTGTCCAGGTTGGAAAGAGCTGCTTGGGATGGTAAAGGGTGGAGGTTTGGACGCGAGATGGAAAATCGGTTAATAGGGGCGTTGGGAAATTAGGAAATTTTGGTGCAATTGGGAGAAAAGCACAACTTAGACGACAATGGCATGACAACATCTAAGCGATAACAGGGTGATTTCGCCAGCTTTGTTGGGAATGCCCTCGAATCACCCCATTTCTGTCACCGACTCCAATGCGCATTGACAACGAAACGTCAGAAACAGGCGATATCTTGGAGATGTTGAGAACCTTATCATACAACTTGTCATGTCGAAACATTTTGAGATTTGCAGTTTGAAGCTCTCTACCCTGTAGATCAGAGGGTTGCGTGTTGATGTTTCTGTGTGTGCGTCTTGTCGAGGAAGCGCGTAGCAAACATACTTCTTTTGAGAGGGAGGCAACACAAGGAAGTTTAGACAGCATGCTGTATGTATAGTAGCCCAAGATGTTTCGTATTCAGATAACCCAACGCTATCTACCATGCAACGTACTATACGAATAACACATGGTTACTCGGATACATACTTTCAAGACAAAGTCTATCGCGCCCGGGGCCACTCCATGGCTTGCCGGATTCCGAAACTCCTAGATCTTCTCGGCCGGTTCTGATTGTGACCTGGACCATGGCGGGCCCGTCTTCCACCCTCAGTCTCGCCAGGGGCAGGATCCTGTCTTTAGTCGCCCTCCTCAGGCAGGGGCCTCAAACAAGACGGCTGTCAGACGACGAAATCACAGTGGCATCGCAGACGTGAAAGTGTCCAACGGAGAAATAGGCGCCGTCTCGGCAAGCCCACCGAGTGAAAACGCGCTGGAGCCAAGAAGGGATGGACCCGAGGAACGGACCCGAGGAACGAATAGCCGCCTGAGGGGCCTGCAAGCACACGCCGTTACAGGGGCCTTCAGGGGCACAGGCCAGGCGCTAAAGCAGGTACTGCAGTGCCTGAGTGGCACAAGTCTGGCGCACGTGCTCCACTCGCATCGCCGTCCATCCCATCTCGTCTCGCATCTCCGTCTTTTCTCCCAGCTTCGTCAAGTAACCCGTTGTCAACCTCGGTCAAGGCCTGGATCCTTCCCCCCAGTTTCAGGTACAGCGGCACTCTCGACCGAGATGCGTGCCTACCCGTCAGCAAGTTGTTCGCTTGCAGAGTTGTCACTTAGTCGACATCTCGCTTGGGGCGATGCCGAGCCTCTCAAACGGTTGGTCCGCCTCGAGCAGCCCCATTCTTGACAAGACAGAGGATTTGGCGTGATGAGACGCCCAAGTCGGAAAGACTCACTACAGGAGACTACGTATTCTAAATCTCTGCTTCTATCAACCAGTCCAAGTGGGCTGGCGGTTGATCCAGCAGCCAAGGGATGAACATCAAGGTCAACTCGGCTGCAACTTGCAAACCCGCCCTAATGCAACGAAACATCTCAGCTGGCTACAAGACCTCCCAGGGACTTGGTCAACGGGCAGTGATGGACGACGCCCTTGCTTCGGCCTCCCTGGCCATCTCAACTGCACCCACGCATAGTGAAACGTCTTGGCTTAGGACGATGCCACCCTCTCCCGTCGACCCCCTAACGGTAAGCCGTCCCGACTAACAGACCCTTGCATCCATCTTTGCTGGTGGAGTTCAACCCATGAGGCTCCTCGATTAGTTTTGGCATGTCAGTTTGGATATAAGTCGCTCTACGGCCCGCTTCCTCTATTCTTTTCCTCTCTTTCGCTCAGGCTCATCCAGCACCATTCACTTCCATTCACTTTGACTTTCCTTCGAGGCTTTTGCTTCCTTGCACTTTCTCTTCACACGCTTCATTGACTGAAGTCGTTTCATTCATTCACTCTCTACGAAATCCGCTAGCCGGACCCTCAACTCACTCACTTTTTCAATCAACCTTTACACTCACAGCTCTACAGCTTTGTCAAACAAACAAACATCAAGATGCCTTCTTTCACCCAAAAGACCATCCTCTCTGCCCTCGCTGGCGCTCTTGGCGTTGCTGCCCACGGCCACGTCAACGAGATTGTCGTCAACGGCGCTTCATACGCCGGTTACGATGTCTCTAGCATGCCCTACGCCGCCGAGCCTCCCGTTGTCGTCGGCTGGTCCACCACCGCCACTGACAACGGCTTCGTCGCCCCTGACGCCTTTGGCACCGCCGACATCATCTGCCACAGAGATGCAAAGAACGCCAAGGGCCACGCCACTGTCGCCGCTGGTGACAGCATCTACCTCCAGTGGGACACCTGGCCGGAGAGCCACAAGGGCCCCGTCCTTGACTACCTCGCTTCTTGCGGCGCCAGCGGCTGCGAGACTGTCGACAAGGAGACCCTCAAGTTCTTCAAGATCGCCGAGGCCGGTCTCGTCGACGGAACCAGCAACCCCGGCACCTACGCTGCCGATGAGCTCGTCAAGAACGGCAACGGATGGATGGTGACCGTCCCTGAGAACGTCAAGCCCGGCTTCTACGTTCTCCGTCACGAGATCATCGCCCTGCACTCCGGTGGTCAGGAGAACGGCGCCCAGAACTACCCCCAGTGCTTCAACCTCGAGGTCACTGGCTCTGGTACTGAGCAGCCCGAGGGTACCCTGGGTACTGAGCTGTACAAGTCCGACGATGAGGGTATCCTCTTCAACATTTATGGCCAGATCAGCGAGTACCCCATCCCTGGCCCCAAGCTGATGGCCGGTGCCTCCCCCGTCAAGCAGGCCGCCTCCGCTGTCGCCAGCACCGCTACTCCCACCACCGGCTCCGCCAAGGCCACCGGTGGCGCTGCTGCTCCCTCCAAGGCTCCCGCTGCTGCCCCTTCGGCTCCCGCCACCACTGAGGCTCCCGCCGCCGAGGCTCCCGTTGCCGAGGCCCCCGCTGCCTCCGATGTTGCTCCTACCGCCGTCGCCGAGGCCACCACCACCAAGGCCGCTGCCGCCCAGCCCACCAAGGCTCCCACTGGCTGCCGCGCCAAGCGCAGCAAGAAGGTCCGCCGCCACGTCCGTGACGTCCGCAGCCGCAACGTCGCCCCCATGCACCAGTACTAAGCGTCTCTGGACACGACCGCGGAGAGAGATACCCATGAGGATGAAAGAAAAGAAAGCAACACGTGGATCGTGTCTGTGTAAAGGATTATCTCTGCAAGGATCGAAGCCTCTCGTCTTTGGACGGGGAGGTCAAGCAAGGAGTAGTCGTTGAATATTTTGCTGTACATATGTGACCTCGAAGTCGTGTTAATATACTCAAATCGAGCAATCCTACGAACAATATGCCTGTGCACGAATGACTGTAAAGAGGTTTGAACGGTTTCGATCCCAATGTGACTCGAAATGACGCTCCGTTCGGACACTCGGGTGACATACTGGCGATTGAGCGCAATTGACTTATGGATTATCTTATTTCATCTCATGGAATCTGGAATTTTCACCTTTACTTAATTGTCGTGAACCATTGTTCTAAAGGGGTTGCCATGCTGTAAAGAATAATTGAGGGACCCGTGGACAGATATTCCTCTTGGGGCACCAGCCAAAGAGCATACGATTGGGTTATATATCTCAACGGGAAGAACAAATCATGCGTACTTAATTTCATTAAATTACTAGACAGCTTTCGTAGATAGACAAAGAAAATACTCTAGGTATCTCAATCACACGACGTAAAATCTGCAGTACCAACGCCAACAGAAAACACCCTCCATCCTCGACGGCAATCACATCGATGATAGCCAACGCTCGTACTAAAACAACGACAGATCCTACATGCGCCTTGGATTCAAATACGCCATCGTCTCCTGGTAGGCGCGCACAAGCGAATTGCCCATGGCCTCAATCATGGTCCATATCCTGCGAGGGATATACTCTATCAACCAGAGGAGGCCTGCGCCAATGTGCCATACACACTCACCCAAGAGGCCAAACAAGCTCTTGAGTGCGTCATAGATCGTCTCACCAAGCGAGACGATGAATTTGCCGATGGCCTTAGGCGCGTCGACAAAGATGGCCCGGACAAGGGAGCAGAAGCCATCCCAGATATCCTTGAGGGTGATGCCGCGGAAGAACGTGACGGCGGCCATGACGACCGTATGCAACAGGGAAAAGAGACGGAGGAAGATGTTGGAGAAGGCTTCACCCATACTCTTGAGTCCCCGACCGATCCATCTCAAGACCATCATGAGGGCGCCGGGGATCTTCAAGATGGACTTCCACATGGCCACGGCGACACTCTTCAAAAAGGGCGGGATCTCCTTGATGCCTCTCCAAACAGCCTTTCCACCGCGCACGATGTTACCAGGCAGCTCAAGTACCTCCTTCTTGATCTTGCGAGGCACCTCCCTGGCCATCCTCTTGCACGCTGCAGCCATCCGATGTCGGCGCTTCCAGACAAAGCGCCCAGTCCCCTTGGGCATTTCGTAGGCCACAAACTTGGGAATCTCCCACGCCAGAATCCTGACAAAGTACGCGAGACGACGCCATGCCCGTCGCACCCGCTCCATCTCCTTCTGATGCGCCGTCTTCCAGCGCAGCCATGCACCCCCACGACGTGAAGGGAGAAAGTGGACGATCTCGCGGTGGCCATTGACGGCGGCCAAGCGAAGAGCCATGGCACCGTCTGGCGCGACGAGGCTGTCGTCGGCGCCATAGTCTTGCATGAGGACCTTGACAAGCGCCAGATGGCCACGCTCGGCGGCTACCATGAGAGGCGTGCGCTCGGGCAGCGTCTCGCGCTTGGAATGATGTATCTTGTCCTGACAGAAACGACTAAAGGCGTTGACGGTCGCGCCGAGGGCCACAAGCTGGCTCACCATGGGCGTCTTCCCTACGCGGACAGCAGCCAGCAAGGGCGTCTCGCCGAAACGACTTGTGGTATCGGGAGAGACCCAGCCGTGGGCGATGAAGTGGGCGACAACGTCATCATGGCCGTTGTCGATGGCGGCGAAGAAGGAGTCGACGATGTCGCACTCGAGGCGGTAGGCTTCCTGGTAGCTGGTGAAGTCTTGGCCAGCCACTAGCCTCCGCATATCCGCTTCGCGTGCGACGGGGGAATGGAGAATGGGGACTTGGACGGCGGGTGCGTTTTCGATGCGACTGGTAAGATCGCCATCGTCGGTCGCCGTGTATGCCGGGACAGGGAGCGAGTCTGAGTCGACCAGGGGAGGAGTTGATATGGTGTCTGGTATCGAAGCCATAGTAGACCGTGAAGCTCAAGTTGCGCGGCGTGATGCTGCAAGAGGATCGTCGCTCGACATGGCGAGGGAGCGGGCCATTTTTGAAGTCATGGGAAGGAATCCGTGGCTGACTTCGAGGCGTACACGATGGTAGGATATGGAACCCTATATTTGCAGTTGTGCTTTGTATGATGTTGTGTTGGTCTTATGGCGTCGGGCTGTGCCAGGTCAACCAAGCCAACGCTGAAGCCATTGGGTTGCGGATATGCTATGGAGCTGACGTCAGCCGTCACCAAGCTCGACAATTAGCAGCCAGCGGCCAACGGTTCGTAGGGGGTCGGCCAAAGACTAGGCCCTCCTAATGGTAGAGGCCGGCTGGGGGCCTAGATCGAGGCTTTAGCGCGGGCTCTCTGGGGGGCACAGCCACGCTCTCAAGTCCCATCACTCTAAGAATCCACAAGTGTAGAAAGGGCATATCTAGGCAACCTTGCACGTGAAATGATCATCAGGGTTTCCGGTTGTATGCTAGTCACTTTGGGTTATAGTCTACTGTACTGGTGATAACTCAAGATTAGCTGAGCAACTTGCGTCTAAGCTGTCAAGTCACTGAACTTGCACGTAGCTGCTCATTTCAGAGAGGCCTGAGCGATTAGACAAGAGCATGAAGGTTTCATAAATGACCGAATACTAGTCCTTGAGAATACTTGAGATGTAGTAAACATGCCCAGACAATTAGCCAGGTAACTCAAGGTAGTTGATCGTTGCACGAAGAATCATAGTAACACATGTAGGGTAACTAGGTGACTCTGAGTGCTTCACACAAAGAACAGCAGCCTTGGCTGATTCACAATATACATTGCACAATCTTTGGAAACCCCAATATATTAATTACCTAATCACTCGATTTGGGCTATTATGCCAACGTTGGTACTATCAGCCTCCGCAGCAAACTTCCCCTCTAATATCTCCCCTCGCTATCAGCATCCCCTCAACGCGCGGAAATGCCCCGCCTAAACTTTAATCGCGGCGTCCATCACGATGCCGGATTTGTCATCGCAAGACGGCTACATCGGATCCCACCACAGACTCTTTCTCTCCTGTTGATCGTTCGCAGAACCTCCTCATCAAAGAACTGACCATGACGCTCATCAGAACCCTCAGCAACAGGACCCTCAAGGGCCACAAGGCCGTCATCTTCACGACCGTGCCCACGCCGCAGAAGCAGATCGACGCTATCGGGAAGCAGTTTCCGGACCTCAAGATCGTGACCCGCGTGCGGCCGTGGGGTGCTCCCACTGGCGATGGCTTCTCCGAGGACGAGTGGAAGGACACGACTGTCTTGCTCACCTCTACTATCCTGCCGACGAGAGAGCAGGCGCCGCATCTTCAATATGTGCAGCTGACCAGCGCGGGCGCAAACCAGGTCATCAAGAACCCTGTCTTTTCGGGGACTGATATCCCCTTTTGCACAGCCAACGGAGTCCATGGGTGAGTTGAGCCTGCGATAACGATCATGCTACGCATCTAATTCGGCGATAGACCTCAGATCGCCGAGTGGATAATCACCACTTACTTGACCTTTCAGCATCGCCGTGAGTATCGCTGAGAAATTGATTGAGATCATCTCTGACGTGTCCATGTACAGTCAAGGACTACTGGAAGCTTCAAGAGCAGGGCAAGTGGAAAAGGCTCGTTGTTAACAACCAAGACGCCGAGGACACTGTCGGCAAGCGAATGTAACATCCAAGCCTGAACCTCGTGACAGACATGTAAAACTGACTCGAGCAGTGGCATCCTGGGATACGGCAGCATCGGCCGTCAAACCGCCCGTGTCGCCAAAGCCATCGGCCTAGACGTCCACGCTTACACCCTCCATCCCCGCCCAACCCCCGAGTCTCGCAGAGACAACTCCTACTCCCCCGCCGGCCTCGGCGACCCAGAGGGCGTCTTCCCCAGCAAGTGGTTCTCGGGCGGCACCAAGGAAGAGATCCACGACTTTCTCGGCTCCGGCCTCGACATCCTCGTCATCGCCACTCCGCTGACGGACAAGACGCGGAACCTCATCGCCAAGGCCGAGTTTCAAGTCCTCGGCGCAAAAAGGACGTTTGTTTCCAACATTGCGCGGGGACCCATCGTCAACACGGATGACCTGATCGGGGCTCTCAACTCGGGGCTCATCCAGGGCGCTGCGCTTGACGTGACTGACCCGGAGCCTCTGCCTGATGGCCATCCGCTGTGGAGTGCCAAGAATGTGACCATTACTCCGCATATCAGTTCTACTTCTGCGGCGTACTTTTCTCGGCTGTTTGAAATCTTCAGCTTGAACCTGGAGCGCCTGAGTGAGGGCGAGGAGGAGGATTTGATCAACAAGGTGAATCGGAAAGAGGGATATTGAGTAGCAATTTGGAAACATCATAGAGAAATCTATATCATTGAGGATAAACAACACCTAGCTTATATATGATCTCATTTGCCCTGTATGCCTTTATTCTGCTTCTCCTCGATTAGTACTCTGAGCCTGCGCGCCTCTGCTGCTCCATATGTTTCTTCCAGCAACTTCATCACACCCAACGCTGTGGTTTCTAGATCCCAAGGATCTTTTTTGATGACAGCATTCAAGTCCGCATGGCCTATCTCAATGAACATCCTGACTATCTCCGCCCATCGTGCGGTGCCGTCGGGATCAACGTCATAGTACTCGATCCATCCGCGTCGCCTGGCATCACGCAGGTGGCGAAGAAGAGCCAGCCAAGGCGTGGTAGAAGCGTGAGTTATGAAGTTCTTGTAAGAGTTATTAGGGCCTGGATTGATATCGGAGGGATGTGCTAGAAGATAGAGGACAAGTTCAGGAGATGAGAGTGGAAAGATGGTTTTGCTCCGGGAGCAGAGGAACTCAGTAGCATATGATAACAACGGAGTCGAGTCTTTATCATCCTCGCTCCCATCGGAGGATATAGTTTGATCAGGCCTATTCAAATCTTCAATCTCCCGACAGACAAAATCTGTGAGTCCAAACTTGGTGGCGAGGCACAGAAAAGGGCGAAGAATAGGGGGCGCTTTCATCCGCACCTCGTATGAACCAAACGTGCTTCGCGCCCAATGATCATACGGATCCGAGGACTTCTTCAACCAAAGCCAAGAGATGGTCTTGTCCATCTCATTGAGGTACCGGCGCTGAAGATGTTCCGGATCGTTGGCAATGTATCGTGCGTGGGACATGGCGAGTGCAATGTCGGGATACCACTCATCGAGACGACGATGATGCTCAATCTCTTGGAGAGGAAACTTGAGACGCAATACGAATGATCTGAGCAGGCAAAGATGAGGGTCGAAATCCTTGGGTTGGAATACTTTCAGCCGCTCGCCAGCTCCATCGACCTCCATCAACCAGTCGCGGACTGTACGGTGGATATAGATGACTTTGCAGCTTGCAGACTCTCTTATAGCGTATGCGTGGTAGCTCGCGTCCGAGAACTTGGGCACTCGCGAGCTTCCCGCACGCTGTCTCTGGTGGACATTCAAGAGTCCGGGGAAGCGCTCTTTGATGTACTTGACCGTCTTCGAGCACCGCGTCAGGATATCCCCATCCGTGGCCTCGCATACTTGACGCTCCAGTGCAAGCATATCATCTTGTCGATCGAGAGAAAAGGTAAGCTCCCACACAGTGAGAGAAGTCGAAGACTCGTCTTTGATGAAGTCGGCCACCCTTTCTCTGGCGTGCATGAGCTGGAACAAAACCGCAGTCTGCGTGATCCCCGAGCGGTTCTGATCTTTGAAGAGTAAATTCTCAAACAGCTCGTTCAGCTCCGATGGAAGACTTTGAAGAGTCTCCTCCAAGTCTTCGATTTCATCGTTACTTTGAAAAGCTGAAAGCATGCGCTCAACCGCAAGTTTGACCCAAAGAAAGACCCCGTCTGCTCGCTCAATGGTTGCAAGGACCAATGCACTTCCCGAGTCTTGGCTCTTTCTCATCAGCCTTCGAACTTGGGTGCTGGATCGTAGAGCATCTTTGACGTATCGATACATGTCCTCAAAGCTGAGGTCCTGCAGTCTGGTGTTTGGAACGGACTTTTCGAAGGCCTGTTCAAAAACAGCCCAGGGACGAGACGATAGACACATCTTGAGGGCATGGCCGTTGCTGCGAAATGTCAGACCTTTGAAAAAGTCAATGATCTCGAGATGATCGCCCTCAAACTCGTCAAGCCCGTCAATAAACAGACAAACACGCATGCGAGGTAGCGCCGCATCGAGAAAGGCATGGAAAGCAGCTTTCAGCTCCGACACAGTCCACTCCAGCTCCAGGCTGATCCTCTCTTTGGTGCTCATATGCCGTAGCTTATGCCAGAGATCAGGAAACGTCACAGAGATGAGCTCTGGAGTCGAAGACAGGAGCTGATGGAGGAGGTAGCGCAGCAGTCCCGTCTGCGACCTCTGCTGCCTGGAGCCGCTCGTCCAGAAGAAGAAGCCAGCGGTGCAAACAGGCTTCTTCTCAGTCCAGTCGTGCAGATACTCGGTGAACCTGGGATGCTGGGAGAGAAACCTCATCAGAGTAGACTTGCCCGAGCCTGGTTTGCCGGTGATCCAGTAGATGGGACCCAGTCGTGTCGTCTTGAGCCAGGTTGAGAAAGAGTCCCGAAAGGCGTTTTGCAGGGGCTGAGTGATTGCAGAATCATCAAAGATCCATTCGAGAGTTTGGGCGTGAGCTTGGGCAACTTCGTTTTCGCGATCGTGCATGCTCTTATATGAGAGACTCTCCAGGATAAAGTCGTTGATCAGCCCGGTTGAAGCCAGTTTTGGTGCTGCTTTTGCACTGGTCTTGGTGGGCGTGTTGTTGAAAAGGTCATCAGGTTCGTTAGAATCGACGAGGTGAGTTGTAGACGTTCCTCCTGGTTGAACTTGAACATGTTCAGCCGATTTAGGGTCACTGTCGGTAATAGCATTGTCAATCGGGGCCAAGTCGACGAGGAACCGGTGTTGCGTTACTCCATCAAGTGCATAGTTGGAGCTTGCCATGTTAGAAATACAGTTCCCAGTATCATCCAGTGAAGTGGCTATACTCACTCGGCCTTGGGTCTCATATCCTCCCAGTGATGGACGACTTGGCGCAGGCGAGATCCAAGGACAGCAAGATCATCGCGCGGCCACAAGTCACAGAATCCGGCCGCGTCGATCAAGTCACCATCAACAGCAGGCAAGGCCAAGACGCGACTGATGTGAATAGAGAGGTCCTCTCCAATCTTGATGCAAGCGAACTTGACCAACAAGGAGGGAGATCTCCCGTCCTCAAGACCAAAGTCCTTGACTCTCTGGGTTGACGCCGAAACGGCATCAGACAACCCAGCAAAGTGCGAGACTCTAGTATCAAGTCGTGAAGATGGGTCGTCGCCATCGTGGACTGCACGTACAGCGACATAGACATCAATAGCCGCTGTAAGACAGCTTCTGACGGCGTCCGAGGTGGACGGGTCAAGTGCAGGAGAAGCAGCTGCAGCCATTTTATAGCATGTAATGGGCAGTGCAATATCAATTGTTCAGGTTACGTGATGGATCTATGGTATGTTCTGTCGTTCAAAGCGACTAGTTTTCTCCAGCACAATCCTGAGTGAGAAAGTGGTGAGGAGAAGGAAGAAAAGGGTCGGATCTGGCGATGAGGGGTTTAAATACCAGCCTCTCGGCCTCACGCGACGTGCTGACACGTTACTCCAACATCCTTGTTCTTGCATTAGAACCTGATTGCCAACTGCCAAGGGTCGAGCCTTACTATTGAGCTTTATCCCTTGCGTTTGATCGCAAAAAGCCCAGAGTCTGTGGATAGCATCAACTCACGAACAAGCCAGTGGCATAAAGCGGCATCTTCTACTAGATATGCCAATCTGATCGACCATGACCCGGTTCTTGATGCCCAAGACTCTCAACATGGCCTCCCTTTGTCACTCGGTAGCCATCCTCTCTCTTCTATCCCTTGCCATGGCAGCCGCATCGCCAGGTCTTCCCATGGTCATCAACACGTGGGGCGGAGACTTTACCGCAGCAACTGATGCCGCTTTTCTCGCCCTTTATCGCGACAACGCGACTCCGGTTGATGCCGTCGAGATTGGATGCTTAACCTGCGAGCGCAACCAATGCGACGGGAGCGTAGGATATGGGGGGTCACCCGATGAGAGCTGCGAGACGACTCTTGACGCCATGTTGATGGACGGTACAACCATGAATTCTGGTGCTGTCGCTGCGCTTCGTCGAGTCCGCGATGCCATCTCTGTTGCGCGGCATGTCCTCGAACATACCACGCACTCGATGCTGGCTGGCGACCAGGCAACCGAGTTTGCTCTTCAGAATGGCTTCAAAGAGGAGAATCTGACCACGGTAGAGTCTGCAGAGAAGTGTCGTGTATGGAAGGCCGGCCACTGCCAGCCCAACTATAGAGTCAACGTCCGCCCTGACCCATCAGCCTTTTGCGGACCATATGAAGCACTTTCTGAGGATACATCTGATCAAGACGCGACTCAAGCCTCCCACGACACTCTGTCTCTTATAGCGCTGCATTCCAACGGCTCCATGGCAGCAGGCACAACAACCAACGGAGCCTCGCACAAGATCCCAGGCCGCGTCGGTGATGGGCCCATCGTCGGAAGTGGCTCTTATGTCGATGGCGAGGTCGGCGGCTGTGGTGCCACTGGGGATGGAGACATGATGATGAGATTCCTACCGTGCTATCAGGCTGTCGAGAATCTGAGACGAGGCATGTCGCCGACCGAGGCCGCAGAAGATGCGGTTTCAAGGATGCTGCGTAGATACCCCAAGATCTCCAGCGGGATAGTTGTTGTGAATAACCAAGGAGAGCATGGGGCTGCTGGAAGCGGGTGGACGTTTACGTATAGCTACAGAGGAGGGAGTATGGGAGAGACTGAGGTTGTTACGGTGCCGCCTTTGAAGGCACCATCACAGGTTGAGCTGTGATGATGCTGATGATATATCAGTCTATGCCGTAGTGAATATGGGTTCTTGTGTGGCTTCTTGGTTGCTCACATCAAAGTTTCTGCTAGCCTTTGAACCATGTCCCAGCAGTCGATCACAGTGTTCAGCGCGAATGTAAGAGGACTATTGCCGAAGCTCGTTCCCAGGCAGATGTGCTCTTAGAGTGATATTCTGCGCTGATGGCCCCTGACAATAGTGGTATCGTGAGCACCATCAAGCTCGAGTTCGTCAGCTGGCGTCGTACCTAGGAGGCGTCGGTGGTTAAATGACCGGGAGTATATATAATATCGCTTCAGGTTACGAGCTAGAAACTGCAAAGAAAACGAGTAACCTCATGAGTTTGTATTGGAACCTTGTGGACACTGCTCCATATCGGTTGGCTGCCCTTAGCATCGGTTCTAGACATGTCACGTATAGGGAGGCTGAGGGAGCAACATGTCGACATCCACGTAAGAATAGAGGTCTCGTAGTAAAACAATAGAAACTAAATATAGTCATCTCTACGAGGATATCCGCGCAAACTTGCATTAAAGCCAGAATTGACCTCCCATGTTCACCGGGGACCTGCGACATACACACTCAACACCACCACCTCCCTTGATCTACAAACACCCACCCTCAGAGTCTTCATGAATAAGCCCAAGCCGCAAACTTATCCCCCGCCGTCTGAATCAGCACTCCATCCACCTCCAGACAGCCCTGTCCCTTGAACGCCCCCGTGGTAGCCTTCAGGACAGCCTCCTTCGAGATGGGCACGCCGCGGCTCGTCGGACACGCCCAGAGCCCCGGGCTTCCGTTCTCAGGCGACCACTCAAGTATCGTGCCCGGCATCCTACACTCCGTCACGATCTGCGACGCGCGAAAACCGCCCATCTGCGAGCCGGGAGGTCGGAGCGTCGAGTGCGCCGAGGGATACGAGATGATGCCGTCTGGGGCGACAAAGATGAACTGCCCGCCTGGAACTGCAGCCTATCGAACGTCAGCCTTGGATTTATCATGCGATTATAGCCATGGCGCACAGCGAGAGCAGTCATCTCCTCATCGACCTGGGTAGAGGTGCCCGCGGGACAGTCGGCGGTCTTCTCCAGGTCGCAGTATGTGCTCGGCATGACGGCGCCTATGATAAAGGCCCTGTCGCGGGCATTGATGATGCGAGCGTGGATCTCTGCGTTGGACGGGGCGTAGACGGAGAGGGTGTAGTATGCGTTTACGGCGAGGGCTGTTGCGAGGACGAGGCCTGCGATGGAGGACTTCATGATGGAGGCTTCGATGTTGGTGATGGGCGATGGTTTGTCAATAGATCTGCTTTTTTCTAGAGAAAAGAAGCCGTGAACAAGAACAGCGGGTATTGCTATCATGTGTGTTAGTAGTTGCATCTGTCAAGTCTAGTTCTGGGTGACGTCGTGTTGGACAGATTGGCATGGCTAGATAGGAAACCGCGTCCCTTTTCTACCTGCAGCATCTCTGGTTACATGGAGTATTGGTGTAAAGGCTGAGATGAAGATGGCTTCAATATCGGTCCGAGTATTTGCCAAGTCTCGGTTGCAATGGCTTACGCATTTGCTTTGACATGAAGGACTCGAGAGAACCACAAAGATAGTGCTCGATACTACCAGAGCGCATCATCACCTCCGTCCGTACCTATCCATAACAGCATCGGTCGCTCCCCAAAACTGAATCTGCGGCTCAAGTGCACAAGCCGAGAACCAAGACCCCGGGCAGGCCCTGAACACCTGTGAATCACAGCAGTTCTCATCAACCACGGTGCGACCTATTCGAGAGATGCGATAAGGCCGTGTCTCCAGTATCTAGATCAACTTACGTGGCTCACGATACACACATGACCCTCCCGGGGGATAGTGACGTTCTGGCGAGCACAATAACAGGCTGCAACAAGAGAGGATGACACAAAAACGTCGTTTCAGCTCTCTACATCGTTTCAATCATCAAGACTCGCACGGTCTGCTCATCTCCATCTACTTGAGCAGTTCAAAGACCAGGCTTGGTCAGACATACAAGACCTGCACCAGTCGTAAACCAGTGTAACAAGGAATGTACTCGCATTATCATCTACTGCTTAGGCGTCGTCTTGCCCTTTAATCTATTGATCAGACCCGCCAGCTTGGCCTTCAACGCCTGCCCCGTCGCCTCATTCGCGCCCACAAATCTCCTCACCAGGATATTGTACAACCCGCCAAACGCCAGCGCGATGGCCGTCGAAGTGAAGATGATGACGTTGTACGGCATGCTAAAGTCGGGCGTCGGCAGGTACAGCAGTAAGCTCGTCGTGCGTAGGTTCATCACCCGGGGCTCCAGCGTCGTGATGACCGCCGCCGCCACGTCGAAGCCGCGGTTGGCATCGGGCGGGTACTCGGTGTAGCGGAGGATGGACTTTTCAAAGTCGTAGGTGAGGAAGACGGTGCAGTGCGGCGGGATGCGCATCAGGAGCTCGAGCTGCGTGCCCCGTGCGCGGTCGAGCGCTGGACGGTAATATATCTTCTTGATGAGGTCGGTCGAGTTCTCCGAGGGGGCGTCGGCGATGCGGGCCGAGAGGGTGTGGAGGTAGATGCGCATGAACCACGGGAGGGATTCCATGTAGACAAACGCAACGTCGGTGTCGCTGGGGTTGCTCAGAATAGCCTGGACACCGCCGTGCTCCTGGCCGTGACCGTTGAAGCTGCGCTCCGCGTAGAGAAGAGGGGTCTCGGGCTTGTTGAGAAGCTTGTCCTCGTTCTGTGACTCCGGCTGGACGAGCATGAGGGTAAAGTCCGAGTTGGGCTCGAGGTGGTAGCATCGCGAGGAACCATCTGGGGCCTTGACCTCTCGAGCGCCCTCGGTAGAGTAAATATCTCGGGTCTCGGGGATCTGGACGCAGATAGGGGGGACGTCGGGGTCGGTAAGGGGGCATGTTCCCTTCATCGGTCGACCAAAGACTTGGGATAGAGTCCAATCTTGGCCATCGAGGCTGTCGGCAGGGAAGCACGTGTCATCTGAATGGTATGGCTTGGACGTGTCGCAAAGGAGCTCGTTACTAGGAGGAGGTCTCGGAATAGGGTTGTCTGTGATGGTAGGTTAGAGAGGAGTCGATGCGGGGAGAAAGGGGAGCATACTCTGTGGCCTCTTGGATCGGTTAACGTCCAGGACCATGTCTACAGTCTCTTCCATCTCCAGAACGCAGTGACCATTCGCGTCACACTTGGGGCGCACGTCAATGGCCATGCTCTGGAAAGACGCATCAAACAGCTTGTGGCCATCCAACAAACTCGCGATACCAGCCTTGCCCTTGCAAGGAAGCAGCTTCAGGAACGGCGTCAGGTTCTCCGTGCATACAACCTCATGGGGTAAAACGCCATGAAGAAGTCTCGTGTTGGCGAGTGACGAGTTGGAATGGTCACCATCTGGCTGGAACGACATGACGGGTCGAATCGTCCTCGTCTCGTCGATAAAGTTGAGACTCGCGCAGAACAAGCCCGACAAGGCATTCGTCAGCGTCAACCACTTCTCATCCGCCTCTTCATCAGTCTCAGCGTCGAGCCAGGCCCACAGCTCAACGCCAGTGCCGCCCTCACGCGTCCCATCCCACGGTCGAGCTCCCCATCGCTCCGCATCCCAGCGCCCCAGGGTAAACCTCAGGTGCAGCTCTCGAGTGCCCGCATATTGAAGGATCTGACCCAGCGAGCGGGGAAACAGTCGGAAGTTGTGGGCTTCAAAGTCGGCGATTGAGGTGTTGGCTCGGAAGTTGAAGCTCGCGAGGAGCTGGGATAGGGGCAGCGGACGAAGAGTCAATTGCTCGTGATAGTCGGATGCGGCGGCCGAAATGAGGGCGAAACCGTAGGTAACGGCGATGACTAGATACGCCAGAAAGTGGCGCATTTTGAAGACAAGGAGCGTATTCAGTTGGACGTTGAAGAATGTGAAGATCCGAATGGATTTCACATCTCAACTCGGTCCTTGAAGAGATCGACTTGGAGTTGGCGTTGCTCTACTGTAAGCTACAGCTGGAGAATCCGCGACGTGGACAATGACGACAGATATGGCAAGCGGTAGCAGCCGGCAGAATCATTTCCCATCGCCGGCGCGCGCTTCCTCCACATGCCGTCGCATAGATCTTCAAAGGGCCCCGCCAACTTCAACAGCTTCAACCTCGACATTCTCCCTTCCCCAAACAATCGCGCAACTTCGAAATCATGGCCGCTGAGCAGAGGAAGCTGCTGGAGCAGCTCATGGGCGCCTCGGCCTCGTCGCGCGCCGCCCAGCTCTCCATGACCGACCCCAAAGTCTGCCGTTCGTACCTCGCGGGCACCTGTCCCCACGACCTCTTTACAAACACAAAACAGGACATTGGGCCCTGTTCCAAGGTCCACAGCGAGGGCCTCAAGACCGAGTACGAGGCGCTGTCGGACCGCGAGAAGCAAAAGTACGGCTTCGACTACGACTACATGCGCGATCTGCAAAAATACATTGACGACTGCAACCGACGCATCGACGCTGCGCAGAGAAGGTTGGAGAAGACGCCAGACGAGATCCGCCAGACTAATGTTTTAGTACGTCCTCTACGCCGTAGCTCCTGTTCTCGCGAGACTAACTTGATACAGCTCAGAGGCATCTCGGACCTCGCAGCCTCCATCAGCAACGGCCTCCTCGAAGTCGAAGTCCTCGGCTCCATGTCCGAGGTCTCGCGCGCCCAGGACGAGCTCTTCCGCGTGCGCCAGGCGACGCAGGCCAAGCAAGACCGCGAAAAGGAGCTCAAGGCGCTCTCCGACACCTCAGGACCCTCGGGCCACCAGAAGCTGCAGGTCTGCGACGTCTGCGGCGCCTACCTCAGTCGCCTCGACAACGACCGCCGCCTCGCCGACCACTTTTACGGAAAGATGCACCTTGGCTACGCTCAGATGCGCAAGACGTACGATGCCTTCCCCAAGGAGATGAAGGGCCGCTCGAGGCCGCAGATGGATGATGATGGGCCCGGCATGGGAGGCCCGAGGGGCCCGAGGGGGTCGGGTGGCTACAGAAGCGGACGTGGAGGGAGGGGATACAGAGGAGGATGGTAATCCAAGACTGAGGAACGTCTTGATTTTCTACTTGTTCAGGTTATCACGCGGCGTTGGGGCGCTTTCTGTATAAAAATCGGGTGGATCTCAAGAATGGCTGAATTATCAGAGGAGGACAAATACCCTTTTCTAGACCACGGCAGCCCAGAGTCAGACTGGGCCACAGAAGGAGACGAGAACAGAGCTCATCAATCTCGCTTTGCCTATGCTGTCTATCTAATGCTGCCTAATGATGTTCTCCACCAGGGTTTTCGTTTGTTGCTGTGAAGCCACATGCCATTCTCGTGGCCCATCAATGCGCCCTTGCACGATACTGGTATCCATATCCCGCTGCCCTCAAACCTCCAAACCCTCCAAAATATCACGACTTGTTCCTGTTGAGCTCATCCAGCTCCTCCATCTCGTCGTCCCACTTTCCGCCGGTCGGTGGTGTCAAGGGCGGCGGGGGCGCTGATGCTGCTGCTGCGAAGGCCGGCTTATCGGCCGTTGGCGCAGGTCCTGTGCTCTTATTTCCCTCGCCTGGCAGGGCTGGGAAGTCCTCGGCGGCCGGAATAGCTTGTTTCGCGGGTGTAGGTGCACCTTGGGCGCCCTCAGAGCCACCGCGTCCGCCACGTCCGCCTCGGCCGCCGCGACCTCGGCCCCGTCCACGTCCTCCACGATGTCGCTCGTCCAGGAATCTATCCACGTCGTGCTCCTCAGTATCTCTGGAGGCAAAGCGACTGCCGCCCAGACCAGTACTCTTGGTCCCTCGGATGCCTCCATTTGCGCCCCTAAACCCCCGGTTGGCTTCCTCCTCTTCCAGGGCCTCCTTGCCCTCGTCCCAGCCACCTTCCTTGGTGCCCATAGCCTTCAGTTTCCTTTCCCGGTTCTTGGCGCGCTCGTCCTCCATCTTGCGCCTGTCCTCCTCGCCTCGCTTGCGGCGCTCAGCTTCCTCGGCGCGGCGCTTCTTCATCTCCTCCATGCCGCGAGCGTAGGCTACCGCATGCTCCTTCTCGTCCTGCTCGGCCTTTTCAAACTTGCGCGCCTTCTCCGCGGACAGAAGCTTCATCTGTTCCATCTTGGTAGCCAGTTCCGCATCCGTCAGCTTCTGCCGCGGGTTTGCGCCGGATTGTAATCGCGCGGTGGCATTGACAGCTGTGTTTTGCGGTCCGTGGCCCGTCTTCTCTCTGGGCGCGGTAGGGGCATTCGGCGGCGCATTCGAGGTCGGCTGGGGTGCCTGGCGCGCGGGTTTGGGTGCTGGAGCAGGCTTGTCGGCATATCGCGACGCGGAGAGGCCGGATTGCTTCGCGGGAGGCGCTGTCGCGGGAGGTGGCTGTGCCGGGGCTTGCTCTACAGCTGGGGCTGTTTGTTGTAATGGAGCTATAGGAGCCGGCTCTGGGGCGGGAGTTGCAACTTCGGTGACGACGACGGTTTCGCTTTCGACCGGCTCAAAGTCATCGTAGAAGAGATCATCGTCGGTGCGACCTCCAAACTGGTCTTCCATGACTGGCAGATGTTGTCCTGGACAGCAAGCCTCGTGTAGATGATGGCGAGAGTATCCAAGAGTAAGCCCAATCGTATGCGCGAGTATCTATAACCAAAAAGCGATCCGAGGTCGGTAAAGCAAATAGTTTGGTGAGGGTGATGGTGATGGAAAGCTTGAGTTACACCGATACCCCGCCACAACTTGATTATTGGGCAATGCCGACCAGGTACGTACAGTCAGGTGGGGGAAAGCTGAATGGAGCGGCGAGCGGGGCCGATAGATGTAACGGTTAATCGCCGGCTTTCGGCGGCCGGCTTCGGAGAGCATCTTGTCGAACTCATTCCAGCTTTGCACGAGAGATATCTGACTTGACGCATCAACAAGCTCCAGCAAGATCACCTCATTTTCACACCAAGTACAATCATCTCATACGCTCATCCAACCTCGCCACCACCGCTGCCTTGAGCTCCTCCTCGGTCCGCGTGAACTTGGCTCGATATCTCTGACAAACCGCCTCAACATTCCCCCTCTTGCTATACCCATCTAGGGCGCAGACAATGGCTCTTCCGGACCTCACTCCCAAGCCTAGCTCCAGGAGCGTCACGGGCGCATCTGTCTTGCCGTGAAAGAAAAACACGACAATGTCGGCCCCCTCTTGCATGTCCAGCTCCCACCAAACCTGCTGCTCCCACCGCTTGTCCGACAAGTCTTCTCTCCACGTAGAGTCCCAGTCGTCTCGTTTGGGGTTTAGAATGGTCACTGGGTATTCGTCGAGTGCTTGTGTGAATGCCTCGCGCCAGTCTGGCCCGCCCGTGTTGGTTGTTGGCCCGGCGAGGAAGATTGATGTGTTTTTCTGATCCTCAGGTCCGGGCCTTTGCGGTGCCATGACGGTTCTAGTCTGGGATGCCATGTCAAAGACTTTTACTGTTTTCCCTCTGATAAACGAATGCTGGTGTGGAATTGGAAGAGGGCGAATTGTCAGACGGTTGAGCGCCGGTGATACCAAAGTCAAACTTGTCAACGACCCGAAACTTGAGAAGCGGCTGTACATGGAGTCTCACGGCGATGCGAATATCCGACGACGTCGCAAATCTGTAACGACAAGAAAATGTGCTGGCGCGCGCGTTGATGATGTCGATGGTAACAGGTCCAATGTAAGAACAATGCGAGCTGACGTTCCCCGCCTTGAACCGGGCGACAAAGTGAAGGCACTTTGATTGGCTACCAATAGACGTGTTTGTCAACGACAACTCGCCCAGCCAAGACACCCACATACATAAAGTCTTTGTTTCTATGATGGAGTTTATTGAAGAAGGCTGGTAGTAGTTCAATCGAGACGGAGCATGTTTAATCTTCCATTACGATCACTATACTGCTATCATTTCTCACTACCAGGTCTAATGATCCTCTGAAAAGATGAGAGGGTTCTTATAGGAATACATTCAAAACTCATTTGTTGAAATCCAAAGCTGTTCGTTAGCTTCAAAATAAATGTCGCTATACAAAGCTTATATTCTAGTTAGTTGAGCTACACGTCTCCGCTCTCTGCATTTCCTCTATATAACTATTCTTCTAGCCAGTTATATAAAGGGCTCTCCCCTAAGTTACGTCTTCGTTAGTCCTTGCCCTTTTCTTCACTGGCCATCTAGGACAAGCCATTGTTAATTACAACTCTGTATACTATAAACAGTGTTCTATTCGCTTTGACTTTTAGCCGGGTTATTTATATAGGACGCTCCTGTGCCATTGTGACTTTCTCGCAACGGTGCCTTTTCATAGATCCTCCCTAGCACCACTTTGTTCGGGCAGCTATTCTGATAGAACTGTTCTATCCAAGAAGCACCATCTTGTAGATACCGTTCGTCGTTGACCAATGGGCCTGTAGCGGGACAATTCTCGATTCAAATATTGTGTTCCGTCAGTCACATATGCACAAGAACGGGGAGCACGCTCGACCAAACCTAGGTCAATGCAATACTGATAAGTGAAGCTCAGAGGCTTCGCCATCTTGCCGGTTCTCCAGACCAGCCCCTGTACAATCAAGGTGTATAGCATCCATTACTATCAACCTAAACCAAGTCACACAGCATATACTTTGAGAATAACTAAACTACGTAAGAGAAACAACAAAATTGTATAGAAACTGATAGATTAAGTATAGATTACCTGGCTTCGATATTATTTTCGTGCTAGTATAGAGTTTCGATGGGTTGTTTCTATCCTGTCGATATAGTGCTTGAAGGTATCTTGATACGTGCGATACGTAAACGTGGAAATAAATCAAAGTTCAAAAGCGCGAGCCAACCACCTCAACGGCAATAACTCCTCCGAGGTAATATTCATTACGCGGATTATTTCGTCATTTGCCATCAGGACTGTTGCTTTTCATTTCCTTTTATAGTCAAGTACCTATCTATCTAGGTTTTCCCGTTCCAGGGAAATTGGTATATAGGGTATCATCGGTCACTAAGCGACCAAGCGTGACTTGTTATTAAAGCCAAGCCCGACGCATCCGCGACTCAGCGAAACGTGTCGCATCTCGTCCTTCAATAGAACACGGTCTTGTCGCGAATATGATTGTCCCACGCAAAGAATTAGTTGCCAAGCAGGAGGCTCAGCATCGAATCGTCTTTTACCACCAAACGCTGCACAAGGACGACAAGTACATCTCCATCCTCCCCACTCTCAATCCATCGACTGGCGTCACACACGTCATCATCGCGGCAATCCACCTCAACACGCCCGACAACATCACGCTCAACAACGACCGCTACGACTCGGAAAAATACGTTCAGCTATGGGATGAGGTTCGTAAGCTTCAGGCGGGGGGAATCAAGGTCCTTGGGATGCTGGGCGGCGCAGCACAGGGCTCGTACACGAGGCTCGACGGTTCGCTAGAGGGCTTCCAGAGGTGGTACCAGCCGCTTCGCAAGATGATTACTTGGGCTGGATTCGATGGGTTGGACCTCGATATTGAAGAGGCCATGTCGCTTGGGGGCGTGGTCCGCTTGATCGACCATCTGAAGGCGGACTTTGGACAGTCTTTTCTCATCACGCTTGCGCCCGTCGCGCCAGCGCTTCTCAACCGACAGAACCTGGGCGGCTTCAATATCGACGAGCTTGAGAAGGGCCTGGGCTCGCGGATCGCATGGTACAATACCCAGTTCTATTGCGGCTGGGGCGACATGAGCAAGCCGGACGGCTACGAAACCATCATGGCGCGAGGATGGCCGCAAGAAAAGATTGTCATAGGTCTCGTGACGAACCCCGACAACTGTTCAGGCCATGTCCCAGAAGATGAACTGAGGGCATGTCTCAAGGAGCTGCTGAGCAGGTACCCGAGGATCGGCGGAGTCATGGGCTGGGAATACTCGAACGCCGTTACAAAGGAGAATCCCGAAATAGGAACGCCCTGGAAGTGGGCCGAGATGATCTATGACATCTTCAAGTCCTACTCAAGGGATAATATCTAGATTGCTAGACTAGAGTGATACATGTGAGGGTCATGATCGGGACCAGCCATCGATATCTGGAGACATCTATGACGACAAGCTTTAGCGCCACGCTGGTTGATCACACTACAAAGACTCGGATAGACTCGTTTTTCTTACACTATGTAGGCATCAAGGTGCTTCTATTTCTACAGTATTTTGCTTAAACAAATCACTATTGACCAATCCCGACACAATGGCTTCCGACGAACACCACATGAAGAACCACAAGCACGAGTTTGACTCGGACAACGACAAGGGCTGGGAAACGCAACCGCCCTATCAAAGACCTGACGAGGCCACTGAACAGCGCGAGTCTTTTGAGCGCAAGGTTCACGGCTCGTGCCATTGTGGCCAGGTTGAGTACTGGATAAACAAGGACACGCCTTTGGCCTCCAAGTACTGCCATTGCTCCGACTGCAAAAAGATTCACGGTGAGCTATTCTGCTTTCTTTGATTATTGCAAGGCTAATATCCTCAGGTGCTCCGTTCCAATGGGCGGCCATCTTGAAAAAGACCGACTTGGCCTTTGTAAATGGTGTAGAGGGCCTGCGTTTTTACAAGACGTCCTCCAAGGCCTCGGAGCATGTGCTGCCGTGCAAAGTCGGCTGCTCCGAGTGTGGCAGCTGGATCATGGATGAAGGGAGGAATATGGTCCTGCTGTTCCCTACTCTTCTGAACCTCGACACGCCGCAGCTGCGGGAAAACTTTCAGCCGCAGTGAGTTCTAATGTCTCCCATCTATGTTAGGCTGAGCTGACCATGTCAAGATCGCACATATTCTACCCAGAGAGGGTCGTGGATATTCCGGATGGAAAGAAAAAGTGGACAGGCTTGGACGAGAAGAGCGATCTTATGGATGAGCCTTGATGGGATGAGTGAGTTTGGCATTGGTGGGTGTTGTTGATATGGATACCATTTCGAAGAATCCAGAAGTGGTTAGTGTACCATCTTGGTTGAAAGCTGTAAAACAATCAATGCATAGTATGGAGAGGCTAGAAGAGAGAGGAGAAAGAGGTGATGATGATCTAGCTAGGTTCACCTCAGGCGTGGCCTTGAGGGGTGCGGGCGGAAAAGGTGTGTGGCTGCCTGAGGCACCCACACCACATAGGAACATATCATATCAAGCCGTCAATCTGTGACAGAGTATCTCGAACGTTGAAGTTGTTCGATAAGATACATGTGTTATGTCTGTACCTTGACAAAATGCAATACCTGATACGAGACAGTGTTAGTCACCGGTTGCGAGGTCTGAAATCAATAGCCACTGCATTTTTAAGATGGAACCCACTCGCCCTTTGATACAGTAATACGCAATATGGAGAACTAATATTTCCTTTTGATTCGTGTACGGTGTTTTAAATATATAATATCAGGCCAAAAGTACATCGAATTTAAATATCTATGGATGCCATAACTCTCACGCAACATGCACCCTGTCCTAGCCTTCCAATTAGGCCTTGGCGGGTCCGCAAACGTAGTTGATGGCACGCTCTTGGCAGTTCTTGGCACCACGAGCCTGGCACCCGGCCTGAGCGCCGTTGACCTTGGTGAAAACCTTCCGGAAGCAATCCTTCTGGCTTTGGGTGTCAGCATCGACACCGCACTTGTGCGCGCAACGCCCGCAATATTCAGCGTAGCTGCCAGCCTGAGTCTGGCAGTTGAAGTTGGGGGGAGCAGAGCTCTACAGCACGGTTAGCATCTTCGTAGGAGAGCAGTTAGGACGGGATTGCGCGGACCTGAGCGGCGGCCATGGCCGGGAGGACGAGAGCGACGATAGAGATGAACTTCATGGTGACTGATTTGGTGGTTGATTTAGTGGTTGGAGGTTGATTGATAGACTGGTGATGGATGGGTGGGATAATAACTACGACGCTGGGGGATTCATCCTTTTTTATAGGTTTCGGGTTCTAATTATAACAACTCCTAACTCCTAGGATCCCGGTTTATAAGTCAGGTTACAGTTTGCAGGGGTTCGGATCGTGTTTCTGCGGCGGTGTGGGCCGTCTATAAGTGATAGCCCTCTTCGTTACATTCACAAGAAGAGTAAATTGATCAAAGAAGCGGTATAGGAACTTGACATCGCCACCGGTCGCCAAGCCTCCCGCCTCACGACTTTGACGAATTACATGGAGACATTAAGTTTCCAAGCGTATCACAGATTTGGAAGAGATGCAAGCGGATGGACATCGAGCCACTTGTTTACATTTCGGGTCCTAGCCGGGGACATCAATGCCCGAGCAGGGGCCTGAAACAGGGAGGTACGGAGTCTTTTATCCCCTCGGGCGGTGTGTAATTTAATCCAGATACTCAAGGTGGCGGTTCCTGGCAAAAGTATCTGGATTATTACGCACAGCCTGCCCCGGATTAAATGTACCGGAGTTTGCGGTTCTTGGTAAATCCGGCGGAGCCGGCGCTGTTGCTTCCCCACTCTTAACCGCTGTCGTCCCTGTTTAGGCTAGCATCTGGCAAATGTTTACACAGAGATTCTTGGATAGTGCATAATAGACGTAATTTACTATGAAACGAGTGATGTCATCTCAAAAGAGCAAAGGATAAATACATACAAGAGGTAGGTAGCGGTTTCCCTTTTTTTCCTCTCTTCTACCACGTAAGAAAATAGCCTTTTCTCGATTTCGAGCCCTCCTGAAATAGGCTTAAGGGACAGGCGCGCCAAGACGCGTCGGCCGTGCCGGATTTCTTTACAACCTACGGTAGAACCAAGACTGTCGATCTATGGATCAAAGACTGCGTGGATGCTACTCTGTAATAATCTTGGTACGAGGTTTATTAATAGCCACCTTTCATAATTCTCAGGGCTGCTTGCATTGTTTTCTCCATCTATTATGAGCGGTTGTTTTAGGCTTAGAAACTGCTCTATTACTATAAGAGACTTCCCTTTTTCTTCACCCTCACCACAAGCTAGAATATCAACCATGATTTCTTCTATGCCAGCAAGAAGCATGATTGGTAACGCCGATGCCGACCAGAAACCCGATCTCATATGTGTGTTTGATACTAATTTGTGTGATTAAATTAGTTGATTCTAGAAGTCCAGGACTGCCGCTCACTGGTAACTGCTCAACTAAACGAGCCCTTCTGGCATGCGTACTGCTTCGAACCAGAGTCAACTAAGCTTATTACCGGCCAGGACCACCAGCCTGACCAAACCCGCCGTGAAGGTTACTTATTGAAGCATCGACCAAGCTTCTAGTCTCGCCAATTCGGGGCCGGTCCCCAGAGTCGGTGATGGTTTTGGGGCAAAAGTAAGAGTTAGCAGGCCTCTAGGGTCGGTCGTGATACACGCTCGGTTATTCTTGGGCCGGCAGGGGAATGTGCCGACTCCAAGGCGTAAGCGATACCCAGCCAGCGAAACTAACAGACAAGGTCGGTCAATAAGGTCATTGACAATGACCAGAGTTTGTGTGTCTGATTTTCTAATAAGTCAGTTATTTCAAGAGCAAAGCACGAGAGGCGCTGAGTTTGTAACGCATCATGCATCAACAAGATGAAAACAACGCCGTGATAGCGGGAGGCAGCCAAGTGGCAGCGTTTCGTGTTATCGCACCATCATGTGGCTAGATAAAGCAAGAAGAGACGCTAGCTCGGATCGAATATATCGGCTCATAGGAGGGCTCTTGGTGCAGAAAGCCAAGTCCATTGTACGGGGCTGTAGCGTTCTCGTCTGGAAGAGTCATTCGAAGGCAATCAGGGTCCGACATATCGGTTGAGGATTCGAGTATTGTATGGACAAGTATTCCAAACGAAGAGATAAGATGAATGCTGAAAGTTACCGAGGATTAAGACCGAGGCTCCAAGAGGTTGGTCATAGGTGACACGTCTGGTCTCGGTGAACCGCATCTTCGCGTGAGTCTTCAGGTTGCTAGGCTGGTAAGCCGATACTCACCCAAGCTCGAGGCCTAGGAGGTAAGGGAAAGCCTGAATATTTGCCCTGGCCAGGTGCACGACTTTCAACTCAGCAGCGACGTGACGGTGGAGGCAGGTGAGGCAGACGCCCACGTCAGAGGAGGCGACGTGGCAAAGGGTGACGGGTTGGGTTAGACATGATGCTCAACAACAGTCGCCTAATCTCGCCATGGTCATCCAGGAGGAGGAAAGGGTTGACGATGCGGTCGTGGAGGGGACGAAGATGGCGAAGCGGACACCTAGGCGTCGAGTGTCGTATCGTTGGGGAACATAACCCTGGAGCGTGGGCCTGATCTTTCGGGAAGTGTTCATGTCCTCGTGTCCTTCCCACACCAATTGATGTGAGTTCGTGAATTGGTTTCCTCTTGGCAGGAACAGCAAGGTCGTTCGAATCATCGATGGATACCTCAGCCAGGGTGAGGCGATGCTGTACAAGAGTACTCGTCACCTATCGCGGTAGCCCTTGCTAAATAACATTATATAAAAATTACGATTCTGTTATTACGTAACCTCGCCGGGTTATCGGCGAGGGAATAAGGGGTCGGTTAATTATCGGATATACTATACTAGATTGGG